>OMLM01004820.1:1934-13191 GCA_900302695.1 Helostoma temminkii
CCCGCTCCTCACGGCCCGCCCAGCGCCATCCCCTGCTCCCCTCGGACCAGCGCCTCCTCTGCGGCTGCAGCCATCTTTAGGCCCAGGGAGCAGCTGATGCTGCGAGCCAACAGCCTGAAGAAAGCCATCAGGCAGATCATCGAGCACACGGAGAAAGGTACAGGCCTCGTTTTCTGATGTGGTGTTTTACTGTGGCTGAGGGTCACCAACCCCTGGTCTGTGTCCCCCAGCTGTGGACGAGCAGAACGCTCAGACGCAGCAGCAGGTTTTCTCTCTGGGTCGAGCTGAAGAGGACGAGGGTCTGGTGGAGGAAGAGGAGGAGGACGAGGTGGAGGAGGATAAAATGTCCCTGCATTCGTCCTACAGCACCAAACACCGCAGCACACGCAGAGGTCAGTAATACTGCTTGGGTAGCAGTACTGCGCAGTAGAAGTACCAGTAATACGACCACATGAATGAACTCTGCTTCTCTCTTCAGTCAGTAAAACACCGTGTGAGAAGCTGATGAGCAAAGGCAGCCTGTCGCTGGGCAGCTCCGCATCACTTCCTGTCCAGACAGGAAACAGGGACAACATGCCGATGCTCAACACAAAGATCCTCTATCCTGGTAAGATAGTTCCTCTGTCCTGATCCTGATCCAGCTGTTAGCTCTGACGCTAAAGTCACAGCTACAGCAGATAAACAGCTTCAGTCATGTTGTGTTCATCAGGCTACGTTTATTATGCGTACCGGGCCGGTACCAGAACTGCACTCAGCGGTACCAAGGAAATATTCTGGGTGCAGGACAAACTGTAGTTTAGATTAGTGTGCGTGTCTGTGTGTGCAGGTCTCAGAGCCGGACTCTCCGGGTCTCTGTCCAGCAGCTCTGTGATCACTCGGCTGCTGGTCAACGCCGACCCGTTCAGCTGTGACCCCGACAACATGTGAGTCCACCCTGAACCTTCAGCTGCTAAATCAAATCCAACATGTGTTAAAAAGTCTAAGACAGTCCTGGTGGACCTGCTTCAGATCTGTACTCAGCTAACCGTAGTGTGTGTGTGTGTGTGTGTCAGGGACTGCTACACAGAGAAATGTGTCATGAACAACTACTTCGGGATCGGACTGGACGCTAAAATCTCTCTGGACTTCAACAACAAGAGAGACGAACATCCAGAGAAGTGCAGGTACAGAGAAAACCCAAACTGTCCTCACACCTTTGTCCTGTCAGCACAGAGTCACAGCGTCTCCTCTGTCTGGTTCCAGGAGTCGGACCAAGAACATGATGTGGTACGGAGTGTTGGGAACCAAAGAGCTGCTGCACAGAACCTACAAGAACCTGGAGCAGAGGGTTTTATTGGAGGTGAGAACAGAAGCTAGAAGGTCCAGAAATCCGGTTCAGTCCAGAAAATAAAAACCCAGAGACTTTCTCCACAGGACCAAGAAACCGTTAAGAAGTGACTGAGGTTTAAATGTGTGTGTGTGTGTGTGTGTGTTCACGCAGTGTGACGGGCGTCCCATCCCTCTGCCCAGTCTACAAGGCATCGCCGTGCTCAACATTCCCAGTTACGCAGGAGGAACCAACTTCTGGGGAGGAACCAAAGAGGACGATGTAAGAACTCACCTGTTTACTGAGGCTCAGCTGATCAGTGATGTCATGACCTCACCTGTGTCTGTCTCTCTGTCAGACATTCACTGCTCCGTCCTTCGATGATAAGATCCTGGAGGTGGTGGCCGTGTTCGGCAGCATGCAGATGGCTGTGTCCCGGGTCATCAACCTGCAGCACCACCGCATCGCACAGGTACGCCTGTCTCTCCCTGTCTGTCTCTCTGCCTGTCTGTCTGTATGTGTCTCTCTACCTGTCTCCCTGCCTGTCCTCTTACCTGTCCCTGTCTCTGTCTCAGTGTCGGACGGTGAAGATCACCATCCTGGGGGACGAAGGTGTTCCGGTTCAGGTGGACGGGGAGGCCTGGATCCAGCCTCCAGGTTACATAAAGATCATCCACAAGAACCGGACCCAGACCCTGACCAGGGACCGGGTTAGTCCGCAGTCCTGTTTGCTACAGGGGGGGTTCTGATGTTTGCTTTATGCTCACTGGGATGAAGGGCGTGTGCACAATATTAGGAACGCTTGCCAGTAAACCAGTCTATCCTCCAGGTGAGTCCACACCTGTCTGAAACAGGAGGCTCCACCACTGGACTCTGGACTCTGGACTCTGGAGCTGGAGAAGCATCGTCAGGCGTTCTGAATGTTCGTGTTTGTGTTTCAGGCGTTTGAGAGCACCCTGAAGTCGTGGGAGGACAAGCAGAAGTGCGAGTTTCCCCGGAGCCCCCCCTCTCAGACCCCCCACTGCTCCCAGCCAGAGATCGTCTCTGAGGAAGAGGCGTCACTCATCAGCGAGTTTGGTCAGGCAGCAGGAGCGCTCATTCACAGGTGAACGCAGAGACACTGAAGTATTAAAACATCAGCTGGTAAAGATGTTAAATTATACTTAATGAGTACTGTGTATTCATTATTAATTAATAATTGATAACTAATTATCACTGTTTAATTATACTCATCCTGTATCATAACATCACCATCCTGATGCTCTACTGGTCAGAAGCTAACTGCACCACACTTACATGTGTTTAACAGAAAGTTTAATCTGATCTGATCTCCTTCTGAGTCCAAGGGAGTTTCTTAATCTCCGTTCTTCTCCGTCTAATCTGATCTGATCTAATCTAATTTGAGATGGTCTGATCTGGTCTGGTCTGGAGCAGATTCACTATTTATCATGATAAAAACATGAGAAATAGAGAGACAGGAAATGACATCATCAAAGAGGGACAGCATTAAATGAAAGGCACTGAGGAACACGGGTCACACTTTGTGCTCTGGATGTTTCAGCATTCGAGAGGTGGCTCAGTCTCACCACAGTCTGGAACAGGAACTGGCTCACGCCGTCAACGCCAGCTCCAAGGCCATGGACGTGGTCTACGCCAACTCCAAGAGCTCCGGGGTACGGGTTCTGCTGATCCAGACTGTCCCGCTGTTCGCTGTGTCCACTGTGTAAAGACGTCCTCTCTCTCTCTGCAGGCTCTGAGCTGCAGCGTGGTGCTTCAGATGGTCGGCAACGTCAAAGCTTTACTCAGCGAGACTGAGCTGCTGCTGGCCGGGAAGATGTCCATGGTACCGTCATCTGGTTCTTCTCTGTGTCTCTCATGTTTGTGGTTCTGTGGTTCTGCTGACACTGGGTTTCATTTCCTCCACGTCACTGACAAATGATTCAGATGTCTTCTTCCAAACCTGTGTCTTCTTCCAAACCTGTTCCTTAAGGTTCTCAGACCTGCCTTGTTTAGTCCGGTCCAGCAGAACTCTGGTTTGTTTTCCCTCTTGGTTCTGTCTCATCACAGCACCGGTACCTTTTGGTGCTTTTGGACCTTTCTCCAAATGAAAAGAAAATGAACCAAGGGAAAACACAACTAATTCTAAATGCCCTTGAAGTCCTAGTCCTGGCCCTGGCTGCAGTGCTGGTGTCGGTCCAGGTGCTGGTTCTGACAGGTCCTGTCTCTGTGTGTCTGCAGCAGCTGGATCCTCCTCAGCAGGAGCAGCTGAACGCAGCTCTGAACTCTGTGGCTCAGCAGCTCCGTCGACTCGCTGATGTTCCCTGGTTGTGTCCCATCGTCGACCCGTCAGACCACGAGGTAACACCACACTACTGGTTCTGCTGGTACTACTGGTTCTGCTGGCAGTAGTGGTTCTGCTGGTTCTTATTCAGATGAACTGGTAGATTGGTTTTCTCCACCAGGCCCAATGTTTGTTGCAGCCTTTGGTTAACTGTTACTGTCTCTGTCTCCAGGGTCCTCTGACAGATTTCTCCAAGCGAAGTCGGAGCGCAAAGTTTCGTCTCGTCCCGAAATTCAAGAAAGACAAAAACAACAAGAACAAAGAAACCTGTGCTACTCTGTCTCTGCCAGGTGAGTGTCTGTCTGTCTCTGCCAGGTGAGTGTCTGTGTCTGTCTCTGCCAGGTGAGTGTCTGTCTGTCTCTGCCAGGTGAGTGTCTGTCTGTCTCTGCCAGGTGAGTGTCTGTCTGTCTCTGCCATGTATTTCCCTTCTCCTTTTGTCTGTTTTGTGTCAGAAGGTAAAAATCACTGTTCTGGTTTAATCACTGTTTCTTGAACCACTTCCTGTTGGTGTCTCAGTTCACCAGTGGGGGACAGAGGAGGTGGGGGCCTGGCTGGACTTTCTTTGTCTCACTGAGTATAAGGACATCTTTATTGGACACGATGTTCGCGGAGCCGAGCTCATCCACCTGGAAAGGAGGGACCTGAAGGTACCGCCACTAGCTCGAAATGCTAACTGCTAGCAGCTAAGTGCTAACAGCTAACATCTCACTAAGTGCTAACAGCTAACTCTTAACAGCTAGTATCTAAATGCTAACTGTTAAGTGCTAGCAGCTAAGTGCTAATAGCTAGCAGCTGTTAGGTGCTAACAACTAGCAGCTAAGTTCAATTCAGTTCAATTCAAGTTTATTTATATAGCGTCAAATCATAATAAAAGTCATCTTAAGGTACTTTACAGTGTTTAAGCTTTAAAACCTTACAATACAACTAAATAATAAGGAAAAACCTAACAAATCCCCCTTGAGCAGCACTAGGCAACAGTGGAGAGGAAAAACTCCCTTTTTCAGAAAGGAAGAAACCTCCAGCAGAACCAGGCTCAACGTAGGCGGCCATCTGCCTCGGCCTGGTGGGGTGAATGGAAAGAAAGAGAGAAAAGAACAGGTCACAAAACCAATGACAACAACAACAAGCAATAGGCAGGCAGGTTGGATGGGCCAGCAGCTGTACACCTGAAATACACAGCTTCAGGGCAGATTATACCTGCGAGAGAGAGAGAGAGAGAGAGAGAGAGAGAGAGAGAGGCACAACTACAAGAGAGAGGACATAACGTTAATAATAAGCAGTGGTGGCGTATGAGTAGATAGAGAAAGCAGGAGGAGCTCAGTGTGTCGACGGGAAGTCCCCCAGCAGTCTGAATCTATAGCAGCATAACTAAGAGCTGGTTCAGAGTCACCTGAGCCAGCTCTAACTATAAGCTTTACCAAAAAGGAAAGTTTGAAGCCTAGTCTTAAAATTAGAGCTAAGTGTAAACTGCTAACAGCTAGCAACTAAGTGCTAAAAGCTGGCAGCTATGTGCGAACAGCTAGCAGCTAATAGCTAAGTGCTAAGACACTGCTGCGTGTGGGTGATGGGTGGACGCAGGACTGGTTGGATAAGAGCTTTGCGTGGATCCACTGCTTCTTTTGTTGTGACCCGTGTGTGTTTGTGTGTGTTCAGGACCTGGGGGTGACGAAGGTGGGTCACATGAAGAGGATCCTGCAGGGCATCAGAGAACTGAACAGGAACAGCAGCGCCAGCGAGGCCTAGCTGCCAGGTGATCCACCAGGGTCCATCTGCAGGGCCTGAAGTGTTTCCCTTGGGTTTACAGTTTTAGGGAGGATTTTGTGGGTGGGGGGTGGACACTGGTCTGTGTGTGGACAAAGTCAAGTAAAGTTCTGATCCAGACTCTGCTGGACCTGAACCATTCAGTCATATATTCTGCAGCAGAATATCCTGACTGAATTTACCTGCTTAGCTGCACCTTTGTCGTTTCAAACTGTTAGTTTAAACTTTAAAGTGAGACTAGAGTCCAGTAAAAGACCCAGATCCGATCCAGGTCTCAGGGTCCTGGCCTGACTCTATGTTGTTGTTGTTTCAGAGATGGCTGCCTGCTCTCATCTTACCTCTGCTGCTGTCTACCGCCTCATCCACCTGACCTTTAACCGTGATCCAGAACCAGGTCCACAACATCATATGTGAAGACTTACTGTAGTTGGACCAGTACCAGAACATGTTCCGTGAAAAAATCTGAAGGAAATCTGACCAAACCTCCTCACAACCAATCAGACGATCCACTAGTGCCTTGTCACCTCCCACTTCTCCCACATCTCCCACAATCGGCATCGGGACCATGGACTAGGGAGTGGGGGGATGGGGATTCAGAACCAAACCTGCAGAAGGAGAGTGAAGCTCTGAACGGACAGAGCTGGTCGGTGTCGGCTGGTTCAGATTAGAGCGGTGGAGTCGACAAGCTTCTGCTGCTTCACTGTAAAAAATCTCCACTTTATCACAGAGTCTCGTTCGAGTCTCAGTAAAATGTCACAAGTCATAAAGAGCAAGACCGGGTCGGCGAGGAGAGATTCGGACCGTGGTGCTGAGGTCTGTCTCTGGCCTGGGTTTGTCACCACAGGACCCTGTTTCCCAGACGTTAGTCAAGTCCGAGCTGCAGAAGCTGATTTTATTTTTATTATTTATAGTTTGACAGGGACTGCAGCATATTTTATTTAGCAGTTTTCACTGAAACTCTTTTTAATGTTTGAGGGGAGGCCACTAAACCAGAGTCTCAGCGCTTTAAAGTTTTTAAAATCCTGGTCTCAGTTTGTCGAGCTGAGGTGATTCCAGCTGTTTGTTTAAGTAACTGTGATGGTTTCAGGTCAAAGTTCTGAAACAAGACAAAGAAACACAAAAGGTGGAGACTGTTTACAGTGTCGGTGCTGAAGACTCTGCAGAGACTCTGTATCATTTCACACCAGCAGAGTCACCGCGTTTAATCCGCCTGACCAGCCAACCAGTCAGAACCTCCTTGGTCCATGACCAATGGACCCGGACCCAGCAGAAACTTTAAACCCTTTAAACTTTTAGAGAAATCGCTCGACGTCGCCCGTCTGTCAAACAGGGACACTGTGACTTCATGAGGCACAGACTGCGACGAGTCTGAGACTGAAGGACGCCAGAGTTTTGTACTCGCATATTTATTTCCTGTGTAAACTGTGTTGGTGTTTAGAGTTCAGACTTTGTTTACGGTAGAAGCCGACGAAGGGACCCGAGCTTCTGGATCGTTTGGGTCTGACGCTGCAGATCGGATCAGTCGTTTCTCATCCGATCATTTCCTCTTCTGCTGTTCTGCAGGTTTCAGTTTTTCGCTGAGAAAAACAATCAGCAGAAAACTGAAGGTTGTGGAGCCGCAACAGTTTTAGGGACCAAACACATTTCAGACTGAAGGTGTTCAGATAAAATCACATCAGTTCCAAACCAAGTTTACTTCAGATTGGTTGTAGAGAAACACATTACCAGTTTAAACTGGTGGACTGACTGGTCTTAGTCCAGTGAGCTGATCTAGGTCTTAACAGCAGCTGATGGAGGAAACACTGAGCAGTAATCGGCAGCTGTTTCCATCTTCGCCTCCTGTTTTTACCAGTTTTATATCTTTATAAACCTTCTCCTGATAAAACCGAACGTGGACACTGTGAAAAGGAAACTGCAGGTTTCTGAATGTTTCTGTCGCACCTCTTCTTACAATCAGATTAAATAACCAATTAACAGCCTAACGTTAATGACCTCTGTAATAAAACACCTGGTTCAGGTGTTTTATTGTGTAATGTCAGAACATCTTTTAACAAACTTCATCAGCACAGTGAAAAACCAAAACCACCTTAAAGTCAACTGCTCAGAATCTGATGGAGCATCGATCAGCTGCTCTGAAACAAGCTGCAAATGAAAGAGATCATCTTAAACCTGGTGATTAGTGTTTACAGGATTATAAATGTTGCCTTAAATCTTCATCAATCACATATCTCTCAGTCATACATCAGCTTTGTGTCATCAAACATGTAGTTCATAGATCTTATTATTCACTGCCTTCAGGCGTTCTGCCTTCAGGCGTTCTGCCTTCAGGCGTTCTGCCTTCAGGCGTAGTGCCTCACATTTTCACTGTGTTAAACGCCGACATGAGACTCAAAATGAAACAAAAACTCCACAGAGCTGCTGACATAACAGGTTTCCAGTCTTCAGTCTTCAGGTGTGATGTTCAGATGCAGGCGAACAGTTTCAGACACCGTTTGATGAGGCAGTATCACGTTTGCTGACTTCAGTTCAGTCAGTGAAACACATCATGTGAGTTTAAAAGGCCTTTACAGTGCGAGATCCTTCATCAGCAGAAGTTTTCTATTTTCACTGATGTTTATCTATGAAAATTCCAGTTTATTCCAATGATGATGATGATGAGTTTCTCCAGATAAAACAGCAGCAGCTTAAAGCTAAACATGTTATTTATTCTCCAACATCACCACAACATATTTTCCTCATGTACAAGATGATTTCATGTGTGAAAACAAGTCCCGACAGATCCAGATCGCGAGATGAAGTTTTATTTTCTGCTACATATCGTGTTAGTCATCGGTCTGTGGTCAGATCTGAATCTGTGCACAGTGTTTTTCTGTTGACGAGTGGGAACCTTAGAACATGAAGGTGAATGTGTTTGTTTACTGTACGGAGGCCACCAGGTGCACTTTGTGCAGGTATCGTAGAGACAATGCAGACGAGTCTGATCTTGATCAGTTGCATGTTCTGAGAAAAGGACACATCATTGATCAAGATATTAACTTTCAGCCTGCAGCTTTTCCGTCTCACCCCACAGAACGTTGCTGTTTCCTGAAGCATCCTGTTTACAGTCAGTCATCACAACAAAAACTTCATGATCATCAGTATGAAAATGTTTTTTCTTGTTCTCTGATATCATCCATCAGCGTAAACATCTGTATGATCTGTAGCGTGCTAACGGCCGTTAGCTTCCTGCTGCTGTTTTCTGATGAACACATCAGTGAGTGCCTTGCTCAAGGGCATTTTAATCTGACTCATCGTCCACAGTAAAACCTGTTTCCTGTGTATTTATGAGTTAATTTATGCAGTAACAGTGGAACCTCTGTTTGTACATACGCCCCCCGCAGGGCCGTCAGTGTAAATACATGGTGTTGTGTACAGAGAAGCTTCAGTAGCAAATAAACGTCATGTTCAGACTCGTCTCTGTGTTTCTGCAGCTTTTAGGACTCAACCGGACCCTGTCAGACCCAGATCCACGTGTTCCCTTCAGGGGCCGGTGGAGAACAAACATGGAGCTAAAACAGAAGGTTTTAATTAGTGGAACAACAAACAGCTCAGTGGTTCCTCTTTGATTCATCTTCATTAATGAAGAGCTGACAACAAGTTGGTAATTCAGTTGATTTATTTATCGTCAAACCACATCGAGGGAAGTTCACAGTCCGAGACCAGGACATGTCGGAGAGGACAGCGTTCAGTAGTTATTATTACAAACGGAATTTATGATCCACACTAAATATGAAAAAATGATCATTTTAAAATCAAAACACACTTAAAATTAGAAAAATATAAATAAATAAATACAATAAATAAATGACCAAACTCTAAAACTTCATATTAACATGTAAACAACGATTATTTAATATGTTTCTCCATTAAATCTGTGAAATAAACTAAAGTCATGATAATTATAGAATAAATAATAATAGATAATCAGAGTCCAGGTGTGTGAGCTGGAAACGCACAGGTCAGGTTCTGTGATCCTGCAGTGTTGGTACCGTGTTCAACATGATCAGTGTTATCTCACTGTCAGTGTCTTCTACCTCTGTCCGTCCTCCATGGTGTCTCTTAAAGTCGTCCTCCCTGCTCCAGCAGTTTTTTGAGGACCATTTTATTCTTGACTGGATTTTCTCTCAGAAAACGTCTGAACTCTGAGGACGAGGAGGTTTGAGAATACAGGTGTGTTTGTTTTACGTTACAGCAGGTGGTGGTGGAGAAACCCGGCTCATCGTTACGAGACGCAGCCGTTCACCTTCAGTCGGACGATTTTACATAGCAGGTGTCTCAGTGTGGGAGGAGACGCTTCAGGTGGGCCGGTCAGAACCAGAGGAGGGACAGGTGTCCCTCTGTCTTCATCAGTGTGAAGCTGCTCAGCACCAGGACACAGCGGGACTGTGGACCTGAGTCAGGGTGTTCAGGTGGGACAGGACACTGAGGAAAACTTCTGGTTCTGATCCAGTCTGCAGGTGATTGTGAGGGATTCAGACATCAGGTGTTTGTCTTCCTCTCCAGCTCCTCTGGGTCAGGTGGAGGTGTGGCTGGGGCTTCAGACCAGGTGTCTTCAGTGCAGCATGTCCCTGTCGGCCGATGTGGGACGGGTGGGGTAGATGTGGAGCTGGACTCCGTCCTTGTGCAGGTCTTGCTGCTTCTGTAAACCCTGAAGCTTCAGCAGCAGCTCGCTGATGAACACCTGGAGGGACACAGGTGGAGTCAGCTGGTGGTAACCTGAGTCTGTCTCTACCTGAGTCTGTCTCTACCTGAGTCTGTCTCTATCTGAGTCTGTCTCTACCTGTCTCTGTCTCTACCTGTTCTGTCTCTACCTGTCTCTGTCTCTACGTGTCTCTACCTGTCTCTGTCTCTACCTGTCTCTGTCTGTCTGTACCTGTGTCTGTCTCTACCTGTCTCTTTCTCTACCTGTCTGTCTATACCTGTCTCTGTCTCTACCTCTACCTGTCTCTGTCTCTACTTGTCTGTGTCTGTCTCTACCTGTCTCTGTCTCTACCTGTCATGTGATCAGAGACAATTTAGAGGAAGGACAGTTTCACAAACATCTTCCTCTTACAGACGGACTCTGGACTCTGGACTCAGACTCGGACTCTGTGTGACGGTCCCGGTCTGTGAGTGTGTCTCTTACCTCTGTGTCGCTGTTACATAAGCAGAGAATCTCCTGCAAACATGAAGACAACATGAGACAGTTAGTGTGTGTCCTCTGGACCTGTACCCGTCCACATGCTGACGCTGCTCAAACCTTCAGTCTCTGCGTCCTCTCCTCGTCTGTCTTCAGGTCCAACAGTTCGTCGATGTTCACCTCCTCTGGCATGTCCTGCTCCTGAGGAGACACAGTGTGAGACGGTAGTACCAGGTATTACTAATACTACAGTAGTACTGTGACTGATACTGTAGACATGTCCAACACACACACTGTCCTGCTGTCCCAGAGGTGGACAGAATCAGCTGAAACAGAAGAACAATGAATAACGGGTTTGATACATTTCTCTGTTGGACACTGACCACTGTTTGTGTGTCTGACAGGAAACAAACGTCCCCTGGGAGGACGGAAATTAGGAGAGGACAGACACAGTCTGAGCTGCCTCCTGTGCTACAGTCCTCGGATGTCCAGTCTTTGTAAACGTCCGCTGTCCCTGCTGCAGCTAAATGTCCGAGTAGAGATGTAGAGAAGAAATACGAAGCCATCTGCCTTGACCGGCTGGAGTGAGAAAGAGTGAAGGGAGGGTTAAGGCTCGGTCGGGGTGGGGCTGGAACGGGTCAATAAATGTCCTCAGATGTGTCTCCAGACGCTCTCTGACAGGAAATGCCCC
>OMLM01004825.1:6326-17019 GCA_900302695.1 Helostoma temminkii
TCTCCATAACTCAATGTGCAATAATTATTACACAAACTGGGATTTACAATGTGCATTTTCAGCACCTCCAGTAATATCCATAATATTTTAACCATATTTGTCTGGTATTTTAGTTTATTTAGCTTGTATTGTGCCAGTTTAGTCTCTAATGCTCTTTGGTCAGATTGTAACAATGTAATTTTCTCATTGTGGGACTAATAACTTTTCTTTTTCTTGTCTTATTTCTTAGTGAGGGATGACAGTTATATAGTCAATTTATTTCTAATTTTCGACTAATTTCAAAAGGAAAATTTGGGAAAATGCACACTACTGAGGCTAAGCCTGTTAATCCTGGGGAAGTATCAGCATCCTTCCAGTTGATGATACACACTACAGACAAAGGAATTGTGTTCTGAGGTTGTTAATCCTAGCATAGTCCAGTAAAAGAATTATGAATAATCAGACTAATTTCTTCTGTGAATCCCTGTTTGGTTTCCTAGCATTATCTTATCTACAGTATAAAACATACTTGGCAAGCAACAGATATTTAAAGAACCTGGTTTTTATATTTCAGGTAATGAGTTTAGCTAGAATTGCTTAAGCGTAACTTTCCTAAATGCAGTTAACAGGACACAATCACCAGCATTAACAATTTCTAATAGCCTAAGACCACATGCTTTAACCTCTAAACAGTCAAATGAATCTTGTTTGTGGAACTAACAATGTTACCTTTAGTGCTGTGGTTACGTTAGCTTGACATGCTTTCAGTTTATTCCGTTCCCATTTCAAACATAAATCCAAAGAAATTAAATGCTCGACATTTGCAGTTTCTTACAGTAAGTATGGTTAGTCAAATAAGCAACCTATATGAATTGGCTGACTACTTATTTTCTATTTTGATAGAATAGAAATTGGAAATGCGCAAGTCTTAGTCAAATACTGTTCTTCCAAAAGGTATCAAATTTTGTACACTGAAATTATGTTTATCTGTAGTTTGACAAAATTCTTAACTTGATCTTGACCCAATGATGAATTTGAGTGTTGTTTCTTGTTCTTAGCATATGTTGAAAGAGAAAATTACTTTATCACACAAACCTTTTGCTACCACTTTTGCCCCTTTCTCTGCCATTTCCCCCCCATTTTCAGGAAACAAGGAAGCAGATGACAGAAGTGGACACAGTGCAGTAGAGGTAAGTGCTCAGTGATAGGGCCATGTCCCAAACAACAGGTAAGTCAGTGCAGTGAGAGACAGTGCAGTACATCATTATCAAGGCAGGATGAGATAGGATAAATCCCCAGGACTAGTCACACTATATCTTTAGGACTAGAGGCGTCAAGCAGAAGTGGGTGAAGAGTGTGTGAGAGAACGAGAGCTGCTGGGTAAAGTGTTGCGGGCATGTGAGGTAACCCCAACAAACTAAATAACTGGTAAAGGAACTCCTGTGTTGTACAAAAACACGCAGGTTTGGAGGAATTAAAATCATAGCAATCAGGCTAAAGTTTTATCTGTAAGCCTAAAAGGAACAGGCTTTAATTAGTTTCACAGGCTCATGCAGTAATTGTGATTCCTTTAGGGAGCTTTAAGAAAAACAGAAAGCTGGCATTGCTAAAAGTAGTTAAAACCAGAGGACATGTGTGGAATATATCTACTGTGATGTGTGCGTGCGTTTGTGTGCGTGTACCCGCACCGAGCACCCAGACCTTAATTAACACAGTAGCACACAGGCAGATAAATTTAACGCTCATTTGACCTGGAGTTGTCACCTCCTAACCCCTTGCTAGACCTCTGGGATAAACTTCTATTGCGAACATTTAATGCAGGGAAGATAGCAAGATGAACTACATTACACATGGGGCTTTGAAAACTGCCATCCTAGAGGCATCAGATGACCTTTCTTAGTACTTTTTGTGGCAGCAGAGTCGAGGGCTTTGAGTGAAAAGTCAAAACACTGGGTAAACTTGACATTCAGTGGCTTTTTAATTCCACACAGCTCACTGGTAATATGTTAGGCTGTAAATCTTTGGCTCGGGAGCTCGTTAGAAGTCAATTCCTATACTTACTTATACAATGAAATGCTTCACAGCCATTTAATTTTTATAGCCACAAGCGCCAGGAGAATGACAATAGTTACAGCAGAGCAAATGTCTTCATTGTTGCACAAGAGACATTTAAAAAGACAAACATAAAAACATTTTGTGCATATAGGGCAGCCACTCTGTAGCAGCCTTTCAGTGCTGAGATTACAGAGCAATGATCAACTTTAATTTGACAGAGCTTTGTACTAAGATGCAATAAGTTGGGATTTCCAATGCAAAAGAGAATTTTTACTTCTCTAATATGAGGACTTTTCCTCTATTTTTCCCCCCTCATGTTTACACCTAGTTCAGTCTTCATGCTTGTCTGAGCTACCTTCAGCATTTTTCTTCCCCTTTGCTATGCAGCCTACAATAAGTGTCAGTAGCTGGTGGGGAGCTGTCGAAACACATTTATCTTGGGAACCACAAGGGTCACTCAGAAAAATCCTGCTTATGCTAGAGGCATGAATACAGGGATGTAGGAATCCCACAGCAAATTGTTAATCGTATAATATTTGATAAGAAGACTCAAATTATTTGACAGTTTATTGGAAACAGGTCTAAGATATTCTAAGTCTTGATACGTTCAGATATACTCATCCGAGTCAATTATTACTCTCACAGCCATGAGGATCTGAGGTTAAATAAAGTCTAGACCCAAGAAAAAAACATCTCCACAGACAAATAAGAGCAGACAGAGGTTTGTGGAAGTGGCCTTCCTTTTAAGTACTGCCAGCTTCTCTCAGGTGCAGCCAATCCAGCTAACGATTCACCCACAAAGTAGCAGAGGTAATCAAAGCACCTGGCCTCGTTATAGCAAAGCCATGTGTTCTGGCTTCCAGCTTAACTTCCATGTCCATCAGTATGTCATGTGTTACAAAAATAAAAGGAAGGTACTTGAATGTAATCCTACAGTGTATAATGACAACAAAGTTATTTTATTAGTGATTGTCTGCTGTTTGTTTTGCTGATTAATCAATCACCAGTATTTAGTAGTGAAAGTCCATCACAATTTCCCAGAAGTCATAATCTAAGCCATATATTTGTTTTTCCCAACCAAATATATTCAAATACTTTTTTTTTTTACTGTTGCCTGATATATTATGAACAAAAGGATTTATACATTAATTCACAATGAGCATGACAGCAATAGCAATCCATAGGTGCAGTCATATTTCTGTCTGATTCCTTGCTCAAGGGAGATGCTTGTTCTTGCTGTACACCTGAAAGTTTTACTAATTTGATAACGACAGTTAGCCAAGCTACGTTACAGCCATCCTACTTTTTGAAAAAATTATATTTAGAGCTCCATTAATAATTGTATGTTCTTGGACTGCATGGCATCTTGTCACAGTCAGCTTAAAGGTATAAAAAAACATGTTACTGAGGTTTTTAACTGACTTGATCTGTCAAATACCACAGTCAGTGTTTTACAGTTTGCATTTTATAACCATGTTCTTTTAGTCATCTTTAGAACAAAGCTATTGTTTGTGTAGTGCTTAGAAATCAAACTTCTGAAAGACACCAGAAAGTCAGAAAAATCCTTCATTCTTTATCCAGCAGCTTCAGAGCTCAGTGACACTGAACTCTAAGTAGCCTATATGAGCTAAGTCATCAATGAGAAATATAATAGGCAGCTCAGAAATAGCGGCTGGTAGATTGAATAGGAGCAAATGTTAATGGAGTCCTTTCGCACAAGCGTTACATCAGCTGCTGTAGGAGAATGGAAGAACAGTGCTGTAAGCCCTTTTTACCTCAGATACTTCACATTAAGTCTATAGTGTTGCAAGAGAATCACCACTGGCCATTATTCTTATCATTTGCCAGTTACCATTTTGAAGAGTTTGGGTGGGAAATTATATTCTGATTGTACTGTAGATCAAAAGATCATTAAAGATCTTGTGGATAATCTGAAAAGTTTATTGCAAGATTTACTGTGCAACAGGGATCCAGTCATACAGTGGATATGACTTTCATGTATGTAGACTGTACGATGAATTGTCAGTATACAACAATAAAACGTCTTCAACATCTGTGATACATCTGCGCTGCTAGTGTGGCGTTCCAGCTGATTGGTTATTAGATGGTATCATAGCAGCAATCACATTTTGAGACAATCACTTTCCTTTTTTACAATAGTTTTATCACTACTACAAACTACAGGCATTTGAGTTTGCTCCCGGCTAGTGAATTTAGATGATACCACTATATGTTTTCTGAGAAACACAGTCCTGGAAACATAGAAACCAAGAATAAGTACATGAAGTACCAGTAAATATACAATAAAGGAGCAGAAATAAAAAGCCAAACATTCATCAAATTTAATAAACAAATAAACTGAGAGTAGAAACAAATGTGACATCTGGAGGTTTGCATACTGATGAGTTTTGCCTGTGGATGTCTGTGGTTGTCAGCCTGCTCACCTCCTCTCCTCCTCTTCCTCCACCTCTCCCTCTTTTTCGTATGAACTCCACCTCTGTTCTGGTTAACGCAACCTTCAAGTCTCCTCATGTCCGCTGTCACCATAGTGCTGCGAAGTGGTTTGGAAGAGAGACACGGGGGCCCTCAGTGTCCCCTTTGGAACCACCGGGACCCTTCTGTTCAGTTTCACTAAAAGTGAATCCCCATTTCCCACCACTGTTCTTCTCCTGACCCCAGTCACACACTGGTTTTCCCAGCATCCAGCCTACACTGTACCCACTTCCTGTGGGGTTGGAGGGAGGGGACTGTAAAATAGTCACTAAATTCTTACACCCCCAACACCTGAGCCCCCACGCATGCCCTGTGTGTGTGCGCTGTGTGTTCACCACCCCCCAAAAAAGAAAAAGAGGGCTTGACAGATTGTAGAGGAGGAACCAGTTTTATAACATTTGATGCTGTTCTCTTGGCTGTTTTCTAAACTAGGTGTCAATTCACAACAGGCTTCAGACGTACCAGCTCAGCAGCAGCACGGTTCGGAGTCCCGAGAGCGTGGCCCTTCTTAACCAACAGGGGGAGCTGCTTTTCCAGCAGGGGCCCCCGGTTTTAACCCAGGGGCCAGCGCCTCCACCTCAGCACCCGCAGCTGCAGTCAGCAGCAAGCACCCCAGCCCACCACCTCCACTTCCAGCAGCAGCACCAGCCCGCTGTCAGCATGGCTGATCTGCGGCCCGAGACACTCATCCAGTGTCAGCAATTCGTCAAGGTCATCATGCTCGACAACAGCGGTCAAGGTCGCATGGAGGCCTTCCTCAGCCAAACACCCACACACCACCACTACCAGCATCACCACCACAGCCACCACCAGCTCAGTCAGTCGGCCATGTCCACCCCAGTCCGCTCGCCGGACAGCTCCCATGGCAACAACGGCCACCAGCCCCCGCTGCCCCCTCCACCTCCGCCTTACAACCACCCACACCAGTATATACCGCCAGACCCCCGCCTCAGTCTACATCGGACCCCAAGTGGCTCTCGGAGCATGGTGTAAATAAGTTAATTAGTATTACTTCCCTGAAACACACAGACACACACACACTTCCACTAAACTCCACTAAACTCATTCTCTATGTATTTAACAGTACATATTGTACATATATACATACAATGAAAGAGCTATAATGAAAAAATAAAGTCACACTAATATGCATATATTTAAAGAAAAAAAATAATCAAAGGAAACATGTTTTAAAAGAGATACAGAGAAATAAAGTGCATATATAACGTTTTACTTGAGTCCACATGTATTTTGAAATATTATGTAGTTTTAACAAATTTCTAAAACTTTTTGTCAGTTTTAACTCTTGCTAGAGAAGAACTCACAGATTCAGTTTCTGGATGGATTCCTTGTAGTTCATGTATTAACAGAAATACGTGAATCTCTCCACTTTTTCTGGATTGTTCCGGTAACGGATGGACACACTCCAAGGATCTTCTGCTTCTCTTCGCTTTTATCATCCCAAACCTCATGCCTACCGTGCTGTATGTGCGCATGTGTGCATAGCTGAGACTTACCGAAAAACGTGCCAAAATACAAACGCCTCCACTAAACACTGACTTCTTTGCACTTGACTAAAGGCTAGGGCTAGAAGAAAAGAAAAAAAAAACTCCTCATTTGCTTTGACAAAATAGTCCTTTCACGCTTCTCCCTCAAGGAGCACAAAAAATGAATACCAAAACTGATATTTCATAAAAAGCTATTTCCCCATTTGCACTGTTGCTGATTTATTTATGTGATGGAGAGCCTTCTCCCTTCTCTGCTCCTCTGGATTAAAAAAAAAAACGGCATCCAGAGATAAGCTGTCATCCAGGTCTCTGTTGTGTTGTGGCTCTCTATCATCACAAAATACTCAATTGTCACTCTCCATAGATCATTCTGCAGTGAAAGATGACAATAAACAAAGGCAACCAATCATGTGGATTGCTGCCAAACCAAAACGTTAGCCCAGGATGCTTTTGCTGATGTCTTTTACGTGTCACATTTAATATTGTTAACACTTGCCAGGAATTCTTTCCACTTTCATCCAATGATGGAGAGAAGATTTTTCTTTTTCATATTTTGACATAGTTTTTGCTGCTGAAACTGCTCTTTGACTTGTCTAAACCTTCAACAAGTCAGCATTCACATGTAAGCTAATATATGTACAACACACTGTGCTGTCATCTGTTTATGAAAGCTTCTATGCTTATTCAGGAAATCACGAATTTCCATGACGATGCTTCTGCTACAGCCGTTAAAGGTCAAGTTATGTGTTTATTTTCATTTGTGTAAAGCATATTCCACTTTTGTGTGTTTTCTGTCAGTGGATAATTGCAGGACTGAGTCCACCTGCAAACACCCAGACACTGTCTCTTCATGTTTGTACAACTCCCAGGTTTTGTTGCAGCTCCTTGTGACTGTTTTCTCTTCCCTGCTAACCTTTCAAACTGACATTTTCAGAAAGGCAGAAACTACAGACACACACACACACACACAGAATATTTCAAATGTTGGCATTAATGATATTGTTGTACTAGTCGACTTTGTCTGCTTTAAATACGAATGGGACAAAAAGAATGCAGTATCTGATCTCCTTCTCTTTCACCCCAGCCAAGATTGTAAATACCACATTCAAGCAGTGTCACAAAAAACAAGCAAGCTACACTGAGCCCCTTCAAAATGCTATTGCCCTGTCATATGTCCTTCATTCTGAAATAGGTCAGCAACTGCCCCAGCCTGAATGCGTCCATCTTTTAAACATAAGCCCCACCAGGTACTGTGGAATGGATGTTCGGTTAACTCTGCTCCCATCTGACCTCCATCTGTCTGATTTTGTTGATTTATAATCACACAGCCACTGTAGGGAGGTCTCTATCTCATCGTTCTGTCCTTTTCCACTCACGATTTCACCCAGAGGAACGACAAAGGTTGCAGAATAAACTGTTTTTTGTTCTGCCTTGCAGAGGGTGTGTGTGTGTGTGTGTGTGTGTGTGTGTGTGTGTGTGAGTAAGAGAGAGACCTGTTCATGAAAGCATTCAAACTTTCTCAACTTGTTTGTCCCACTACTTGTCATAATACAGTGACAAGATTTAACACTTTCCAAAAAGATTATTTAAATGTTATTATTTAATGACAAACCTTTTAATGTTCTGGATTTAGCTTTTATGAATGGTGATTGTGTGATTATGTTTTTGTTTAATTCAACATTCGGGTATAATGTGGTTCATTTCTCATGCATGACATCAATTCAGAGGCCTACTGAACGCTGATCCTCAAGTATTGAATTTTTTGTGCATGATTGACTTTGCTGTGAGCACATTAGTCAGAGATTGAGATTTTTTTGTTGTTGTTATGCTAGAAAAGATGGTTTGCTGCAAAAGTGAAAAAATATTTTTGTGATAGCAAATGCGTCTTTACGGATAAGGCAGATATTTCTGAGTCAAACTAGACACCTCCTGCAAAAATGTGGACATTCTGTTCCTCTGCCTTTCTCTACCCTTTGTTTATGGTTTCACACTTTTTCCTACTTGACAATGTGATAAACATATTGTGACATAAACCTGCTTTGTGTTTACAAGACACACTAAAATTCACAGGTTGAAGTTTGAAAGGAAACCAATGTAGCATTTCTGGAGTGTAGCACATTATATGGAAGTGCTATGGCCAACTTTCATAAAGAAACTGACAAAAGGGCTCTGTCATACCAGTGCACTGCTTCATGAATGACGGATGTTGTCTGGCTCCTCAACACTGTTTGCTCATACTAGTTAAAAAAGTTACGAAAGGTGGACATATGCAGGGATATTCAGGGGGAAAATGAGTGTAGAAGATATGAACCATCACCTCCCTGAGTTGGTTTTGAATCCCTTTCTACCTGTCTGCAGTATATCAACATGCTATTAAAAATGATTTAAGTCTATTCACCACAAATGTTTCCTCTGGTTCTTGGATTTCACAGCGCATTGCATCATAAAACCCAGATTCTTATTAGTTAACATTTTAAATTCATCTAAGATGAATCAAAATGTACCATATACAGTACATGCATTGGTGCACTGGTAGCACATGTATAGTGCACATGACACATAAGGATGAAACACAATAGTGAGTTGTCTGGTCATGGGAGAATTGTTTGAAATCCAATCGTGTTACATTTTGTTAGTTTTTTAGAAAGTCATACACTAAAAGCAGGTGTAGTTCATTTTTGTAGATATTTAATGAGTCAGGTCTTGGCAAATCTTACATATAATATAGTCACCAAGCTGGCAAAACTAAGAATCTTTGCACTTCTTCAAATACTCATTTAAGTCTTAATTTTAAAAAAACATATACTTGATGTAGTGACACAATATAATTTTTTTTTTTTTTTTTCATTAAACAAGCTGCCATAAGGGGTTAATACTTAAAACATGCTGTACAACTCAAACCGCATAAATAATATTGTTAGAAATGTTTTCTGTTTGTTTGTATTTCTGTAGGTCTGGATTTGCAAAGACAGCAAATAGCAGTATGGCCAAAGTGATATTTACTCTACAGGTGTGAATCAAAATATCACAGTGGTTACCACAAATCTCTGATGCATTACAATTTTGTGTATACATCATATTTTACCTCACTGTATAATTTGTCTTTACAACAACATTCATAACACCGGTAAGATTATACAGAAAGAGAAGTCATTTTATTGAGTGAATGAGATACACAAGTAAGGTAACATATTACACTTATAATGTTAAATTGCATTTGTGGTATACTATGTACAAACGTTTGTTTCTGATCTGTAGTGTTTTACGGCAAAACAAATTATTCTATTATCTAAATTTATCAAAAATTACTCCTCATATTCAGCTTTAGGACATATTAGCAAAATATTATACAAAACTCCATCAGCCCAAATTGTCAAATTTCCATTTAAGTCCAGGGAGAATGGTTACATGGCAGTCAGATTATTTCAACCTGAACAATCCCGGCTAGACAGGCGCTTCGCCCACGTTCCCTGTGTGTGTAAATTCTTCATGCCCCGATGGCTTTTCATCCTCCCGGGCAGTTGTCATCTTCCACCAACGCTAGTCAAATAAAAAGAGTTACATCAGAGTCTTAGCTAGTCTGAATTATTCTTGAAGGTGAGTCTGGAGGTGGAAAGTATAAAAAGTACAAATAAAGTTAACAAACAAACTTCTTAGCTCTAATTTACAGGTCCCTCATTAAAGGAAAAGGACAGAAAGTTATATAAATAATAAAAAATAATCACATATATCTCTGCAAATGATAAGTTATGCACTGCCTATTCTACTTTATTAACTTTTAAACTTTCCGCTTTACACTCCTGTATGTACCAGTAAATATAATACTGCAGCCATACTCATTCATATTTTTTTTTCCTGTTACCTGGACTAGACGCACAATAGAAATAACATAACAGTGACTTGTGACAGGCTAGTACCTGTTTGATGCTGCCTTTAGTGGTACAAAACATGTAGATGACATAGCCAGGGATCAGCACCATGGAGGACAAAGCCATGAGCCAACCAATCGCTTGGCCCCACAGTGGGTACACATACTTCCCCAAGGTCAGAGGGGTCATCTCGATGGCACTGAAGGTAAACACTCCCTATAATGTAAACATTTATATTTACTCAATTTGCAAGTTTGACAGATAGTTTGGGTCACTTCACACTTACTAATTTGTAGTTCTGGTGTCCTAAATGTGTAATCTCCTGCTTGCCTCTGATGCTGGGATGTGCTCAGTTCTAGTCCTGCTAGATCTCAGTGCGGCTTTTGATACAGTAGATCATAGCATTTTACTGGATAGACTATCACTCTGGGCTGGAATCACAGGTTCTGCTTTGAAATGGTTCTCTTCATACCTCTCTGATAGAAAGTTCTGTGTCTCTATCAACAGTTATACCTCAACATTCTCCACTGTAAAATATGGTGTTCCTCAAGGATCAGTCCTGGGACCCATCCTGTTCTCTTTGTACATGCTTCCCCTCGGTCATATTATTCGCAAACATGCTGTTTCTTTTCACTGTTACGCTGACGACACACAGCTGTACCTGCCAATTGGAGTCTCAGACCGTGGAAAATTGAACTCCTTACATGATTGTCTAAGCGAAATCAGATGTTGGATGGCTCAAAATTTCTTACAACTTAACACCAGCAAAACAGAAATCGTGGTCATTGG
>OMLM01004828.1:4785-25390 GCA_900302695.1 Helostoma temminkii
CTGAAAAGTGAGCTGTACTTGAGAAATGCAATGATAGAGACACACACACGTGATAGAGTGTGATAGTGTTGTCCAGCTTCTAAGTGATCCAGCCTAAACGTAAGCTGACCTTCAGATATGCAGATCACAACCACCTGTGTGATGACTGTGTGTCTTTGTCTGCTTTTTTGATGTTCAGTAGTCAATGGCTGACAAACATCTCTTTTAGATCAAAATGTTGTTCAGTTAAATTTGCTGTGTGTAGTTTTCATTTGACATCTGCCTCGAGGTTGAAATAAAACATCCTAACATCTGATAGACTTGAAAACTAAATAGAGCAGAAACATATACACATGTGTGAAAAAATATTTGCCACCTTCCTTTTTTTGCATATTTGTCAGACTTAAATGATTCATCAACAAATTTCTTGTATTACACAAAGATAACCTGAGTAAATTCAGAGATTTTATTTATTAAGGAAAAAACCTGCCTGGCCCTGTGTGAAAAGTAATTGCCATCCCCTTGTTAAATCATGAATGACCTGTGATTAAGCACATTTTTGGAAAGAGTTCAATTTCACTTGCCACACCCAGGCCTGATTACTGCCAGACAAAGCTAAAAAAAAAAGTTTGAAAAGGTCTAGTCAAAGTTCAGACTTAAATTGAGATGCTGTAGCACGACCTTAAACGGGCCATTCATGCTCAAAAACCCTCCAATGTGGCTGAATTAAAACTGTTCTCCGAGGAAGAGAAAATTCCTCCACAGCGACTCATTGCCAGTTATCACAAACGCTTGATTGCAGATGTTGTCGCCAAGGGTGGCGCAACCTGTAATTAGGTTTAGGTGGCAATTACTGTTTCACACAGGGGCAGGCAGATTTGGACAGATTTTTTTCCTTAATGAATGAAATAAACATTTAAAAACTGCATTTTGTATTTACTCATGTTATCTTTAAATAGTGACAGTGTGTGGCAAATACAAAAATGACAAAAAATAAGAAGGAGGCAAATACTTATTCAGAGCACTGTATCACAGCACTAAATAACAAAGTCATCAGTGAGAAAATACATGTTGAGCCTTATTTATAACCCTCTTTTCTGCTTATACTGAGACAACTGTGAATTTCGAATTGAGAATCTCAAAGAAATATAATCTGTCAGAAAGGTTTGTTCAGTGTCAGACAGACTTTATTTCTCAGCAGACTCATTTCAATGTGAGAAATTGATTAAAATATTATATATTTAGTCTACTTAATATATTATAATAATGTATTTTATAACATACTTAGAGTGCTTAACCACAGGAAAACTATTTGACTTGATTTTGGTAGTTTGGTGATTTTGAGGCAAGGTCACATCTTTGCAACAACTTTGAATTACTTCCAGTGCTCCTACTCAAACTCCATACTGTGATAGAATATCAGCTCACCAGCTCACCTTGAGACAAATGCACTAATAGAAAAAGCGAAAAGCCTTTCATTATTGTGTTGACAATTCAGTGGCATGCCTGGCACTGTGTAATATTTCTTTATTCGTTGAAAAGCCTTTGAAGATTCATAAGGATGTGCTGTCATTTCTTTACTTCTGCTGGTGTGAAGAATCATTATTGTTTACTGATATTTAATTATTTATAGTTAGTCACTGGTTCTTAAGAAAGGAAAATGGTACATTAGTGTACTTAAAAAATAAAACCCTTCCCACAAAGGTGACAATTTATATCACAAGGGATAACACAACAAATCAAGATGCTTTCAAGAATACTAGGCCAATAAATGGTTTGATAAGAATGAAAATTAGGGGAATCATGTTATAACCTTAATAACACCAGTTTACAACCTGGGGAAATACCTATATAGGATAATTTACACTAATGTGTACTGTGGTTCCCTGCCTTTTGGAGCAGTGCACAGGGTAAGACTGCGAGGTTGTGAGATGATTAGAAGCAGAGGAAAGAAGAAAAATATACTTCTGCCAGAAGGAGTAATAGTAGGTCTAATCAATCATGTTTGGGGCATGGCTTTAAAAACAGCAATATTGGTCAGGCTCCTGGATGGATTGCCATTAAATTTTGTACAGACTTTCATGTTTTCTTTAGGGAAAATGATCATAACGTATTTGACCCCTTCATGTAGCACCATCATTTAATCAAACTATCCATTTGTAGAATTATAAATGTTGATTCATGACTTTAGAAAAGGCACAAGAAGATATTGGATAGTGGATTTGGGTGTGATAGGTCCTTGTCTTGGCCGTGCATGTAGTTATTTTAATAAATTTGGAAATTTCTCCAAGGACATGATTTAGATTTGTTAGTGTAGGGATCCAGATACTTTCAGGATCTACTGCAGTCTCTACCTTCCCTTCCGTGCCCTGATGTTAAGAAATTTTCCAATAACTCAACAACATATTTGTCTTTCTTATCGAAAAATTGTTGTCTGCATCTAAGACAAATAATGAAGAAAATGTCAAGCAGATCCTGCCAAATGGCTGCAAATTTTTATGCAAACACACATAATTATATCTACAACACAACAATGTGTGCTAAAAGTAAAGGAGTCTGAATGCTGTAGCCATTGCTGTTCTTGTGTTAGCATCAGACAACACACTAAACTAAGATGGTGAAACTGTTAGCTGATTTGTATGTTGACATGCACTTAGGCAGACTGTCAAGACGTTCTTTGTGCACTTGTGTTTAGGTTTCCTGACAGTTAGTTGTTACTGAGTCTCTGATTCCTGTTACCCATCTTTGTTCCTGTTACCTGAGCCTGCCTGCCTGTAAGCCTTTGTTATCACCTAATCTTCTAATAAAGTCACTTCAGTGCACTTGCCTGCTAGTCAGCGTTTGGTTTCTCATTCCTGTTGTCTGTATCTGTGATTGTAACACAACCAGCAGACGTACTCTGTGCAGCCACCCAAACGTAAGAGCTTGCAAGTTCAGTAGACATTGTTTTTAGATACACTGCATTAGGCAGCATAGCTAGTCTGATTTTAACAATCATTTCCTGTCATAAGGAACTTATTTTAATTCTAGCATGTTTCTGATTTTTAACTCACCCTATATCATCCGTCATGTTCAGACTGGTATAGAGTGTACACACCGGATATTCTTTAATCAGCGTGCCTGTGCCAAAAATACAAAATTGAAACAAAAAAAGATAAACTGAAGTACATCGAAGGTTTAATATGCAGGAGACAAAATGGCAACATCACAGAGATGACAAGCACCTGACAAGCAGCAGCTGCAGAGAGACTGATACCAAGAGAAATAAGGCACTGTGTCTTGCAGTAGCTTGGCCCCTCTGGTCTGTGTAATGATTAATTATACTATTATAAGAGAAAGTATCTCATTAAGGTGCACATACTGAAACTGTGGTTACTGTTAATAGCGGCTGTAGAGTAATGATCCTTCCCTGGCATCCAGGGTCAAAGCTTTCCTCCTGCAACGTCTACCCACAGCAGAAGCATATCTTTACCAGCTTTCTTTCTTTCCGCCCTCAGTGATTTACTTTCATATCCCCCCACCCCCGCTCTTTCATCTCTGAATCCAATACTGTCAGAGCTGTGAACTCCCAGAAGCAATACACGGTGGTTTAGTGGTATTGTTAGAGTGTCTCAAATGTGGAATTGCTTGATTCCAGGAAAGGTTTGCATGGTTTTGTTTCTCACAAAAGACATTTTTGTTCTGAAACTGCTTAAAGGAAATCCCATTCTCAGGTGCTCTTACAATATATCATCAATTTATGTTATTTTGTAATGAAATGTAATGACTGTGTCACGACTAATTCTACTGCATTACTGCAGTAATTCACCGTATTTCCCAGAATCCATAGTGACATCCAACAGAAATATGGCTGCACTTGAATTTTGTAGCTGAGGACAGCCATAATGTTAGCAATGATAACAATAAAAAGCTTTTTTCCCCCAGTAGATAAGTAAGGAGTTAATACCACACTACAGCACACTGAAGCTGTAGTACTGTCAGTAAAATATGGCCATTTCCTTTTTGTAATGGTTTTCAGCTAATATATTTGTTCAATTTTCTCAGCTTTCTTAAAATTAATTGACATAATATGCAGTGACACAAGCTGACAGGTAGAAGCTAACTGAATTTATTACCTTATTATGAAGCTCAAATGTAGCATATGTAATTCACCTGCAATTTTAAACCTGCATTTTACCTTTTTCGACTGGTTTGCAGAGTAGAGAGATGGATTTGACATAAGCTGAGTATTTTCCAAGGTCACAGTCTTTAGTCAATATGAGGGGAGCCCTTCAGACACCTGTCACGTCAGTTGGCTCATTGTGAATTAAGGGGTCTACAGAAAGAGAAGTCAGAGTCAGAGAAAAGGACGAGAAAGTGAGGGAGAGGCCAAAGAGCAAGAAAAGTGAAGTGAAAGCAGTGCAGTGAAGCAAAGATAATGTAGTCACTGTTTGGTTCTCTCAGCAGCTTCTGCCAGTGAACAGTTCAAGCAGGACTTGCTCTTGCCTCTCTGTCTTTACCAAAAGGACATGGCAGCTACAGAATGACAACATGGTGACAGGAAGTAACAACACAGGGCTATAGTGACAATACAAACAACTCTTTCCCAATAGATGAAGTTCTCTCACAGAAATTGGGAGTCATCTGGTAACCTAATGGTTTGTGGGCGCACCGTTTAACCACAGCATTCCCTGGATATCAAATATATAAATATTAAATAAATACATATCAAATAAAGATTAAAATGCCACAAAAATATACTAAAAAAAGATATTCAGAGCACTGGTGTAATAAATGCCAACTGGAACGTACAGTATCAGACATATATCATCAAGGTTGAACATAGATTATTGTTTGAGAGACCATCCAAATCCCTATTACTGGGTTCAGTGATTCAATTAGTGAAGCTTCTAGGTCATATGTAGATGTCTGTCCTGTCAAAATGCTTTTGAGCAAGATACTAAACCACAGCTTACAGTAATTCCGCTAATTTGCTCATTGCTAAACATCATAAATGTTGAACTGGGTTATACTTAGTATACTGACAAAAAATAATAATTTGAATTAGACAAATAGATCAGTTTGATTTTTCTTTCTTGTTAAGAACTTTATGAGACGAGTTTTATCACTGTCAAATCTGTTTACTAAATACAAAGTAGTAGCCAGGAACCTAAAATATTAGCTGAACTTAGCACAAAGACTCGAAGCAAGTGGAAACAACTCACTTGGCTGATTTTAGGAAGTTCTGCCTCCCGGCACCTCTAAGCTAAACTAATTGACATGTTACCCTGACATGAATAGTCCAGCACATAACCTCAGAAAATATGGCTTGGTCTTTACCCCTGCAATCAACCTAACCTACTCCTAGCTGTAGATTCATCTTTAGCATACAACACACATACATACAGAGTTGTTTCACCTGTGGCTTATTGGTAAGCCACAAGTGATTCTTTTCAATGGAATTAACTGTATGTGAAAATGCTATATCCACTCAAAATCACCTTTCTGTCTTCCTGTATTTTAAAGATCTGGTTTGGCTGAGTCATGCGGTTGTGACATAATTTATTTTACCTCCAGATGTGAATATGAATTATATGTATTCATCTGCAGTTGCAGGAAACACAAAAAATGTACTACAGTTAACTGTAATCAGAGCGTGAGAACATTTTTAAAGCTGACAAATAGTAACATTAACTACAAAATTATGACTATGTGCTGGCACTCCCTTACAGACACTTACCTAGGAGAAATGCTAAGATAGCTTCTAGATCTCTCAAAGGGCCATAAATGTGTTTCTAGTAGCAGTGAAAACTCCTCCAGCCTCCTCGTCTTTCTGGGGAGATAAGGGAAATCTGACAGTAGCTTCTCATGGCTGATTAGCTCTGACCACAGCCTTAAGACACTGTCCATGCTCCACTGACTGGTGGCCAGTGAGTTTATCCTGTGTCCCCTGACCCTCCACCTCACATCATATGTAGCTACTATGCACAAGTTTTAACTTATTTAGTTATCTGTTCCGCTGTTACTGTTTAAGAAGAGTTATTGTAGGATTTGTCCACATAGCGCAGAAATACCACAAATAATTATGTGATAGTCACAATAAACCAATATGATGTGAATACTGTTTTCTCCTCAAATTACAGTTAGTTTATGAGTCTGACTTTTGCCATAATCCACTTTTCTCATCCACTGTACTGGCAGACACTGTGACATTCTCACTTGTACTTTTCAATATTTAATACTTCCCCCAGAATCTCTTCTGTAATGTTTAGGAAAGTGTGAAAAGCACGGGACGCATAGGTGAAAATGTGGGACTGGTGATTGAAGGAAAGCAGTTGCATGAATGTAGGAAATAAAATGTAAAAATTGTGCCTCTTGTGTTTAGGAAAATTATGATTATGAACAGAGTTGTTTCCACCTATTTTGCTCTGCATGGTCCACAGACCTTTACGCCTAAGTACAGTACTGGATATGTAAAACACATGTAAAGTGGATCTTTTGGCAGACTCTCAAGGACTAGTCACAACAACTAATTACTTTATACAAACACATCAAATATACAAACTGATTTCTCGCTGAGGGCAAAACACTGTTGTGATATTATTTTTTTTTACTTTGAAGCCTCTTGGAAAAACACATTGTGTATTCCACCCCCTCCATCTGAATTATTTAGCTTCAATGCCATTTCTGTTCTTAGTACCTTTACTAGCGTTTGAATGTCTGCAGATTGAGAAGCCATAACACACACAGTAAATATAATAAACGGTATGTTCTGTATGTAATATTAACTGAGTAATTAGACAGTGCAACATGTTCAGTGTTTCTGAGCTTAAGACCAGCATGCTCACACCATCTGCGCTTTGCATTAACAATGTGCATACATACTGCAAGTGTAGATGTAGATAGTGGTGTTTACATGCTATTTTTTACATCACAAACTGGTGTAATCAGAGCTTAAGATGATTTCTAAGGCTGACATAGTAATGTTAACTGCAGGATTACATCTGCCACTCCCCTACAGACAGCAGAACTCCTAAGATAATTTCTATTTAATCTTTCATATATACTGCAAGGTTAAAATTCGAAAGTTGTGTTTAAGTGCCACTTTCCAGGGTGGAATTAATTTGCTTGAAGACAGAGACCTGAATTAAATCAAGTCGAAAAGCGATAGAGTGTTTAAGTGAACATCAAAGGTTTGCAGACGTCCCTCTGGGCTGTTTCATGGGCATTGATTGAAAATGCTGGGTGGGAATGTGCTTACGGTCTCCCATCCAGTGAAACCGATTTCACCCAGCCACGCCTCATAACTAAGATTTCAGACTCAAGTATGAAATTGTTCAGAAGAAGCAGAAGAAGGGTGAGTGGCACAAGACAAAAAGATGTGAAGGTGAAGCTGAAACTGAGTGACATTTGCTGCAAACTTCTGCTGCAATCAATATGTTGCCACAAATAAAATAGGATTCAGTTATGTAATGTTATGTAATTCAAATTCCTTTTAATTATTCTGCATGCAACATACATCTCCACAACCAAATAAGTCTTTCTAGCATTATGTGATGTTTTGTCTGGTTCTAATTAAGCCTTTGACTGTTAAAGACTGTCATTGCCATGGCAGCATCAGCAGAATTTTTAACGATGCAAAGTCATTAATAATTTACATTAATATGGCTTGTGCTTCATCTGTCAGCATCGTTAATTTGATTAATCAAATAGATTTCTGTGTAATTATAAACCACAAGACTTCTCTGTTTACAGAGTCAATACAGGCTGCCTGATGTATACAAAGGCATGTAAAACAGCAGAAAGCCTCTTCTTACAATTTTAAGCTGTAATGGTATTTGTGACATAAAAGTAATCTAACAGTTACTTTGCAACCTCTGTGTCATCTTTCATATGTTTGCAACTGCCTCCTTTGGTATAAATTATTGATAAATAGCTGGCTGTTGCATGCTGAGACAGAGAGAGGAGCAAAACATGGAGTGGATTCAGCTACATAAAGGATTCACTGATGTGTTAAAGCAAATATAACAATATTGTGCTAAAATACTGCTGTTGGATTTGTTTCATATGACATATCCTTATTTTCGGTTACACTTTTTATCAAGAAACAAGTACGCCATTCAGTCTTTCTAAAAAGTTTTGTTGAAAAGCCTCCGGCATCTTTAATTATTTATAACGCACAGGTGTTTTTTGTGTTTCTCAATCTCAATACAAATGTTTAGAAACCACAAGCACACTGCAAACACACACCTGTATTGTCTAAGGACAGATTTCAAAGATCTACTGGACTCAGGGAAATCAGGCATGATTAAATCATTACACTGACAACTACATACACTAGCTCCCCCCATCATCTTCTTCTGGGTTGTGTGAGGCTTTCATTGCACACCTTTATAGACTGACTGCTTCTAATAAATTGTTGATAGCTGGTTGATGAAAAGGCTTCTAGCTGTGGTAAACCCCCAGATGATGTCTCAATGTAGACATTTTCCTATGTGGTGTTACATTCAAATCACATACTGATTTGCTTTTGCACTAATCATGCAAAGTCCTAACATACACTAGCAGCCTACAGCGGGTTCGGTCTTTGCTGATGTTGCCAGGGTTATGCCTTGTTATTACTGAAGATATAGGCTGCCGAGTAGGCACAGAGCAGTGGCTGGGCTGGTTCTTGTTCTCTCCCAGCAGAGTAGCCCCCAGCCATTCATTAATATCACTGATAGAGAAGACAGAGATTGAAGGAGTTGTGTGATGTGCCTGCACTCTGTTGTACAACTGTCTGTTTGTGTGGCTGTGCGTGTGTGACTACGAAAATTGTTTTTTTAAATTACGCTAAAAACATCTGTTCAGCAGCTGCTACTTTTAAACGTGCATGATTTCATTTGCCATACAGATACCAAATAGTTCTTTTTTTTTTGTAACATTTGACACAAGGCACACAAAAACGTACCATTTAACATAACCTTAAATAAAGATTACAAGTAACTGAGAGACAAACACAAATACAGGGGTCAAAATGTCACTAATGGCTCCTTTATGCTTCCATTTATTTTATGCTGGAAGATTCTTGTTGTTAGATGGTGAATTGTAACACACAAAGGGAGATTAACTCTTAACCTTTATCTATCTCAAACTCTGAAATTGTGGATTGCGTGAAGTGTGAACTTGAATGACTGGACTATTGATGAATCCACATACCAGAATCCATGCCGGACTTTTCCTCTCTCACCTGAAGCGCTGTTTCATACGTTCAATGATGCCTCTGCAGCTCCCAGACGGAGCGATACAGGAAGACAGGCTACTACAGTCTGTGGGACCTTACCATCCAAGTGACGTCCTTTATGATCAATTCCGATTTGTAATAATCTCAAAACAAAAAGCTGCTTCAGCGCAATTCTGAGGATTACAGAAGAGGCGATCCTCGGACTGCAAAGCTACAGTGTTGACAAGGTAGGAGGCAAATGCGCAAATTGTTTACCTGTTTCATTCATTCTGCAGTGAGAATTTGTTTGCGCTTGTCATCAGTTAAAATCGAGCATCTCTTCTTACTCTCGCTTTCGTTCATATTGTCGGTCACACGATATGAACTCGTCATGCTGTTTTTCTCATGTTTTCAGTTTTTACATGACAGATTCCGCTCATGGTTTAAATTTCCATAACTTTCGTGCAAACCCGGACTCTTAAAGAAACATGATAATTTGTTTTGAGAAAGTTCCTATACTGCGCGTTAACAGCTGTTAACAATTCCCCACCACTTGCCCTAAGTGACAATAAGACAGGTGTAAAATATCCTACCAGCATCACCGTGCGCCTTGACGGAATAACCGCGTCTGCAATAATGTGTTTGGCATTTTAATATGAGGGTAAGCTGATGAAATTTCTTTCCTGTTTTTTTCGAACACCAAAAACAATCTGAACACATCGCAGTTGTCACTTGTGGGATGCGGTAAAGGCCACCATATCATTCTCTGTGGTCAAGGGTCAAGGCTTTAAGGTGTTAATCTGGCCCGATCCATCTGAAGCTCTAGTTAAGTCAGTCTCTGAATTGTCTTGATGTTGGATGTGGTCTGCACAGACATCACCGAACCAGACTGAGTGTGTGACACCAGTCATCAAAAGACTCCTACAAGTAGTAGTAGCCCGTGAAATTCAGACAACATTAAGGAACATTACATCTGTAAATTACTCTCTAGACTAACTCCAGCTGCAGTGTGAATGGAACAGTTCATCTAGTGGAATAAAGCTGTGCTAATGGCTCCTGGTGTGGATGAAAATTATATGCCATTAGAATAGACTGTAATTATTGTTGTGTATCTGTGGAGGGGCAGTGAGCCAATTGGAAGGAAGTGCAATTTGTTGTTCTGACTCCAGCAGAGGAGCGAGATTCAAGGACGACAGAAAGGGATTGAGACTAAGAGGCAAACCAATATGAAGAAGCTGCTAGTTGCCTACCAGACTGAATAAAAAAAAGAAAAGAAAAGAAAAATCAAGAGAGTGGCAGCTCACAGAAATTGTCAAGATTTCAGCTAATGCACTATAGTATAAAAGCCATGTTCCATGATTTTCTCCTCTTTCTTTCTTGCCTACTCTAAATGATAAGTGTTGCAAGGCAGGCATTCTTGCAAGCACATTCTCTTATCTCAAAGAAGCAGCGAGGAGTCCCACAATCTGTTGATCTTCCCTCAGTGCCTGTGTCACATCCTCAAACCATAAACCATGCATGCTTTCCTTGTTTCTAGGCCTCAGCATCTACTCTGCAACCCATCCTCCATTAGAGCATGCATCTTGCTGGTATGACCTAGTGGCTTCATACAACTGTGGAGATGGAGTGTTGGAGTGATCATTAGCTGCCTTTCCTCTTTGCATGTCAGATAATGATGGACTCTGTGCTGAACTCCCAACCTTGTGCCTGTGCTTCATTAGCTTTCTTTTTGTCTTGATACTATTATCAGGATTCCTCCTGTATCATTTCCATACATTGCACCCACCTCACAGATGATGAGAATTTAACAATCCTCTGACTTGAAGATCTTCTGTATTCTTCATCTTCATGTCATTTAGCAGAAGTCTTATCCTACTCTGCTCTGTGTTGTGCTGCTGTTAAACTAAACACTGTCAGCTTAGTTAAAACACAATGAAATCGGCTCTGTTACAAAATACCTGTAAACATTGCTTTAGCTGCGGCTTCCCACATGCTGCCAGTGGAATATTAAGGATGCTTTTGATAACGGCTACTGAATATTTTAAATATTTTTCACACTTATCCATACTTCCTCCAAGAGAGTCTTGCGTTGCCTTGTAATTATGCAGATAATGCTGTCCGGATGTAAATGTGTCATCGAAGACAGTCCAAATGGCCTTGTCTGTGTGTTTGCTGTTCTGTTTCTGTGCTTCCCTTTGAAGCAGCGGAAGCCTGAAATTAAATGTGAAATCATAAAAGGGCCATCAGATTTGAGCAGCCTGAGCAAAAGGAGGCTAAGACTAGTAGTGGCATAAATATTGCTTTCCAACACCCCAAGGGTTTACAATAAAAATAAGGGATGATGATGGCACAGATTTTGCATTGCACAGTGATGACATAGCTGTTACTCATAACTTGTCTCCCTCAGGTTTTATTAGGGGAGGTCAGAAGTCACAATCGTGTTGTAATGATGGTTGTGGATGACAGCAATGATGAGTCAGCTACAGCAGTATTCTGTGATGTGCTGTGGTTCCAGGCTGTTCTTTTCTTTGCTGAATTTTAATTACGCTGCACTGCTCCACTGAGCACAGCCCTGTCAGGTACCACTATGCCTTGTTGCTTTTTTCAGTGTTTCACTTATGAGAACAGGACATCTTTCTCATCTATTTCTGAGGCTCCTCCCTCACACCAAGAAGACTTACTAGTTGGGCTTGAGGGGACTCTTTAAGCACTCCTGTAGTCCTGTAATCTCTGCCTGCACACTTTCTGGTGCACTTAGCTGCTCAGATTGGTCATATGGGAGCTGTCAGTTGGCCAATTTAATTTCTTCAGCTTTTCTCTTGTGTATTTAGTTTTTCAAAACACTAGGAGAACATACTGTGTGGTATGTTATTGTGCTCCAACTGCAGGGCTTAGAGAAAGCTGAACTTCTTTCTAAAGCCCACGGCCTTATGAAAAGTGTGTGTTCCACTGTACTCAGGCAGACTCTTACTTACATTAAATAAACCTAAACTCAGTGCTTGAATAAATGTTTTAATCCTCCTCGCCTTAGATTATACCTTTTGAGGAATTTTCGACTGAAAAAAAAATCACTTTTTGCTCCTTGGGAATTTGAATCTCTTGGATGTCAGCATAACATGTTTGTTCAATTGTGTTTGCAGCAATAATGTCTATTGAATATCTGATGAAGAGCATTATTTACCATTATAGTTTCCCTTCATGTTTGTTTGTGCCTGCGCGACTTACTACAGTCCATGCCTCAGGCTGTCTTTCTCAGCTGATAAGGTGTGCTTCTCTACACTCATTATAAGCACACAGTAGTGTACAGTATGCCTTATCGCATCATTACCATTCCAAAGCCTTGCCACCCTTTTAAATTGTCCATCTTTTTTTGCTGAGGAGATGCTAAGAACCACAGGAGTCTTATGGCTTTTTGTCTTCACAAGAATTCAGTGACATTGGGTCCAGTTCCATGTGTGGTGCCATTCATGGAGTGGCAGGCTCTGGAAGGCTCTGAAAGGCATAATCACTTGCTTTTTTTATTTGCCTTTCACCCAAATGGGGCACTCATTTGTTGATATAAAGACATACTGTAGACCTGCATTTGCCAGGGGACAATGTCAATTCTGTAGGGAGAGCAAGTGAAGGAGAAGAGAGACATGTTTGTATGCCTTCCAGCTATTGGAGCATGCTCCGACTATGAAAGGCCGCATCCATTGTTGGGCAACATAATCCACCAGGGAGGCCTTCAGCCAGACACTGGGGAGGACTGCGTATACACACTGGCCCTCTCTCTCTCCATACTGATGCATATCCCTTTCTGGGCTGGAAACAGCAGCTGAATGCTAAGCAATTTTCAAGTGTTACTGAACTGGTGAGTGGGGTGATAGCGCACACATCCCATTATTGTTGCCATTCTGAACACAAACTCTCTACTAGCTGACTGGCTTGTTTAAACAGTCTTATTGATAGCAGTATATTCTGATATTCTCTACTGATGGCACAGTGAGGGCCTTGATGGAGAAAAAAAAGCAGAGACACAAATACCTCCCCTGGGAAAAAGTCATGCCAGAGATAACTTTCTCCGAGTGATTTTAATGAAGTAGTGTGTGTGATCATCTGCAGAACTGATACTGACAATAATGTGTTTGTGAGCAGCAGATTTGTGGTTTAATAGTGGAATCAGTGGCTGACAGTGGATTATGCACAGACTCATTCCTCAGTATCAGATTGCTTACAACTTAATAAATACAGGCATTTTTCTTATAAACGAGACAGATATGATGTAGTAGACTTTGTACATGCATTCACACACACAGACATGTAGACAGTACAGATAGAGTATCTGTTGTGCAAATACTCTATGTTCTCATGGGTAGGTTAATGAAGGGCCTGCTGGGCACAGACCCTGGGGCCGAAGAGGTTAGGTGGGGACATTTAATGGAGCTATTGTATAAACTGATATTTCTTGTTTGAAAGTTAAATTACAATAAATATGTCTTTTTGTTGACAAAATCAACTGGCACAACATGACCACAAACAAACACTTAATTATCATGAATGGAAATAACTACTAAGATTTACAGCCTCATTTGTTTTCTCATAATCTGTTCATGTTTTTTTTTATTTTTAAAGAAAAAGTGTTCAGGTGTTCATTTTTAGTTTTATTGCAGTGTGTGGTTTGGAAAAGCTGGTGTAATTTTGTGAAAAAAGTATATATTAACTATAATAATATAGATATTTTAATCGCTGTTCCTCTAAATTTCAAATCTGATTGTTTGCTCACAGAGAATAAGAAAATTTACAACAGATTGTCTACACCATGGGCATATTTCTTAATGAAATATTAATTGTTTACACATTTTGCTGGTATATATATAAAACACATTTCCAATGAGGAAATGAAGATTGGGTCACCAATTTGAATTCTTACATTAGTTGGGAGAGGGTGGTGAGATAAAGGGTATGGAAGACTTTGCACTTAGAATTCACTCTTAATGAAATATTGAGTTTCATTATGGGAACATATCGTATTCAGAGTTTCTGGAGACCTGCATTAGGAACAGTTGGATAATGTTTGGAGAATTTGAGTGAGCGAATGAGTGAGCAACTCATTATAAAATAATATACAGCTAAAACTATTTATAATTGGTGTACCTTTTTAAAGATAAAGTTTTCCTTTCAATTATCAATTATTATTAAAATTATTTTAATTATTATTATTACAAACAGCATTTCTTTCTCTATCCAACCAGAGACAAGTCTCACAGAGAAGAAAAAAAATAATTTTGCAGTTGGCATTGTGGCTGCTGCTTCTTGTTATTTGACTACCTGTAGTATTTATAATTGCTTCTCTGTGAGAAAAACATGTGTCTTGTTTGGTAGGCACTTTTTAAATGTAAGAATGCAATCAGTAGTCACTGGTATCAGTGATATGAAATTATAAACAGTAACACAGGGCTACATGCTGCATTTTTTCCTGTGAATTCCTTGAGCATATGAAGGCAACTTGAATCCCAAATGGGAAAGATGGGCTCTTCCACTAGCAACAGAAGACTAGAGATGATGTAAATATATTCAATGACATTGCTGACCGTACATAATATGAAAAACAGGGTCTGAGTAAAATCCCATCTGGTTTCATATACAATATTTCACTTACCGTCAAGGTTTTACTTCATGGACCACAGAGAATCTTGTTACACACCGCGTGAGCTTGAGGATTGGCTTGGTGAAGTGGTGAGGGGGCTTTTCTTGACCTGCCAACATCCCTCCATGCCACAGCTTTCTGCTGTGGCCTGTAGCAGCAGGCCTGGTCATCTATCAGTGGCTCTGACAGGAGAAGGAGGATGACAATGAATCAGGGGAATGACGAAGATATCCCCATCACTGACTCCTCCATGAGTCGCCAGGCACTGTCACGCAGTGTGAGAGTGTGTGATCACAGTTACATTCAGCCATTTTAAAGCTTATAGGCAAGTGTGGTTCCTCAAATCTGTCACACATTACTGAGCCACACAGTCCAGTTTTGTCTTTTATAAGTGTGTGGTGAAGTTATAAGCACTCTGCCGATAATATTGTTTTATCGGAACTAGTCAGAATTCACTTAACTCCCCATTTAATGGTACATCTTAAATGAATTAAATGCCATGTGATGTGCCTGTCATTACCTCCATAGGAGGGCCAGACTGTCATGTGACAAGTGTTGAGGAAAGCCTTTGCGAGCACTGCTCTTGATTATTTAAAGCAAGGAGATTTATTTGAGAGCCAGTTACACAAGATAAGCTGTAAAAGGTACAGCTCTAAATGGAATAGAAGAGCCTATTTGTAAATGTCCGCAAGTGCCTGGCTTTAAGTGCCTGTCTGAGAGATGAATGGAGGCGATAGGCAAGAGTGGGTAATTTCAACAATGGGTATTTTAAAGGGTAGATATTTTGTGATGACAGCCTTTAATTGATCTCATCACTTTTGAATAGACTATAAAACAGGGGTTTTATTGAGTTCATTTAAACACTGGTAATACTCTGTCAGTTCAGAGAAAGCAATAGTTAGAGGGATGGCTTGGTGACCTGAATGTCAGAACAGGGTTTCTGATACATCAACAGCTGATTTTGTTTTCCTTCTTAAAGCCTTACATGCACAGTACATGGGCTTACTTTGATCCCATCCTTGAATATAAAAGCCCACAGGAAATGGTCTAATGCAGAACTGATTGAGCAGGGAAGTTTGACACAGTTGTTTTGGATCCCGAATGGTGCAGGCTGAAAACCCCTTTATGTTCTTGACTTTAATTGAGAGAGAGGCCCTCAAGCATACTGCCAATCTTCCCAGAAGAGGGACCCCTACATGGGAACTTGTCCCGCAGTGAAATGTTGAACTACTTATCATCCTTCTGTGCCTGTGTACAGTACTCAGAGTTCTTCTGTCTGCTCCTGTGGTGAGAGAGTACCAGCCGTTATTCCTTTGAAAACAAAAGATATATGACATTTTAGATGCTGAGCTTGTTACAGTAGGTACTTTATGTCCCTCAGGATCAGATCTGCAGTGTACTATTACAGTATGTGTATACAGTACATGTATACAACATGCAGCAACCTACATAAACATGATTGCATGATGTATCGGATTAGTATGGATTAGAACTGACCAGTTTCCCATGACAGTAATCTGTTTTTGAATTAGTAACACTAATTGCGTTGGGAAAATATTTATTCCCACATGACTGAATGCTTTTACCTCATACTTAAATAATTGATAAAGCAAGCAGGCAGGGAGTCCAGATGTAATCATAAGATGCACTGGAGTTTTATATAGGGCCCATGTACTGTGGAATGTCCATGTGAGGAAAGGCAGGGCCCTAAAACTCTGCCAGATTTCATTTCACGCTCTGCAGAACACAGCCTCTGAGATGGTGACATTTACATGGCCCTCTATACCACCGCCAGTTGCTGCAGGCCCAAGGCGCTGGCTAAATCAAGCACAAGGGCCAATGAATGAGGAGGCAGTGTAAGCTGGAGAACAAGGAGGAGATGGCTAATGTGCTGCGCAGAAGAAGCACACAGAGCACATGACTTTATGTTAAGAATACTGTGTAATATAATACACGCATTGTGTGAAATATATGAATATTATATGAATAATAACACTGTAACTAAGACATTACATGATATACATATAGCTTCTGTAGTGGATCAGCTGAGCAACCAAGACTTTTATAAATGATCATGGGTGCTTTGTGTGGTAGACATGCAAATCAACAAACTTCCAAAGATGTATAAAAACAGTTTATTTAGAAAAAGCTCATAATACAGTCAAACAGTGCTGCTTGTATAGTAGTAGTGCTGAATGTCTGTGGGGGAGGATGCCATTGTTCTCTCTGTAAAGCTTTTCTAAGGATTATCTGCACCAACTGGTCACTTCCTAACCCAAAGGTCATCAGGCTAGTTTGTGTATTAGTTACCCCTGATGCTCATGCTCATCCTCAGCCTATCTATCACTACTTTAACTTGGTAGTTAACTGCCTTACCTCGTCCAGCATGACTAGTTCAGTCCCCACTGAGTTCTGTAATGGTTCCTTTCTTATTTGATGGCGTCTCGCCCGAGAGGTTTCCCAGTAGGTTGGAATACACATGCAGAGCTGCTGCATACACTGAAATGTTTCTGCCTGCGTTCAAAGAAAACCCTGGCAGCAGAACAAAGTTTTTTTTACTCAAGTCACTACAGACTACTATTACAGGTCTTCCAGTGAGCTCCTGAAATTGTAGAAAGACAATGCACATTGGTCTTATATAATAACTGCACAGAAAAACTTCACAGAAGGCATCATCTTCTCATGTATCCTCTGAGGGTATTCTGTTATGCAGCCAGTATGGCACAAATCCTGTACTCCTTTTAGTCTTCAAATCATAGATTTTCCTTTGGTTTTGTTCCTCGGCAAGTCATTTGGCTATGATTTTTTTTCCCCAGGTGGTGTGAAACTATAGAGGTCTGTGAGTAAACACAGTCATTGTGTGTATTAGGATTTTGGAACCTGTTTAACTCAGAAATCTGTGGAGTTGTACACAACAACCTTCTATTGTCTACAGAAATTACAACATATTTCAATAAAATGCTGAGCTAGAACTATTGCTACAGTGTTAACAGATCTAAAAGGAAGAAAAGGCAGATGGACACAATGACAGCAGTAGCTCAAGAGCAGGTGGAGGTCAGTGTTGTTACCACTCAGTCTTGACCGGTCTGCTTGTCACGGTGCAGTGATTTAATAAGACTGTCAAGCAGCTGAATCCACACCACTAGTCCATTACAAAGTGGTAAATCTAGATTTGGTGCTTACTAACCATTATAATGAGGTGGTAACAAAATTATGGAATCATTAGTGAGCATGTGTCCCGGCAGGACGCCGAGGGAAAGCGAGCTTGGGGAGGATACAGCATGACAGATGGTGACTGTATGTGTGTGTCAGTGTGTGAATGAGTGAATGCTTGGTGTTGGTGCTCAGGGTTGTTTTTGCACAGAAGTAAGCAAAAGAAGGATCAAGACTCATGTTGAACTTGGTGATACTGATGGTAGGTGGCAGGGTCCAGTTTCAGTTTCATCTGTTAGACAGGTTTGTTTCAAATATGTTATTGTTAATATGTTCAGAATAGTTTACAGTTTACAGGACAATTCACTTCTGCTACCTTTGTACCATAAAAAATAAATCTTATAAAAGTGGTTCTATCTTTGTCACATATCTTGTCAAAAGTTACCACATCTGTGATTGTCCATATTTAAGAAAATCAGTCTTGACCATAGTTTAATTGGTAACACTGGGTTATTCATCTGAAAAAATAATTCAAATGGAAGTTAACCAAATGGCATGTTTGCATTAATTCCCGGATTATCTCTTGGTTTATGAACAATTTGCCAAATTAAGCGTATACAGATTGCTGAAGTCAGAAGACAAATTGACTCTTTCCATTGTTTTATTTTCATGGTCTTATGTGAATCCATGAACTTGTAAAACATTTAAAAGACAAAAAAAAAGAAAAGAAAAGAGAGGAAAAACATTAAAAACAAAAAGTCTTCTTGTGTGGTGTTTTAAGTTCAGCTATAAATCACCATGTTGCGTGCTGGCTGCAAAGGAGAGAAAAAAGTGGAGAGCAGAGGCAGAGGAGGGAGGAGCTGAAACTGTGGTACAAAGCCAAAATATGACCGGTGCCAAGGTAGCAGGCCTGGAAGAGGTGGGAGGGAGAGAGACGATGAGAGAGAAAAACCATCTTCTCAATTTAATAAGCAGCATGGATGGAAATGATGGACTGAGCCCTGTTTATGGCCAATCATCTAGATTGCCCCTCTATTTAATGCTGTTTTCCCATAGAGTCAGAGGTACTATATTAGGGCTTATTTTCTACATTCACAAAGGGACATTTTCATCCATTTATTTTCGTACTGTGTGAAGAACAACTTCCATACAGACTTCAAAATGGCTTGAACAACATAACAGACAACAACACGCAAGAATCTGTCATTTTGGTGTGCGTGCATCATGTACAGCAGACAAAATCCAGCCGTATCCAGTTTTGCTTTTCTTTTCTGGGGCACTTTCAAAAAGTAGCAAAGTAAAAAAAGAATGATGTGGAGATGTAAATTAGATGCAGACATTTATCAATACATTAAATATGGTTTGGAATTATGCTCTGACTCTTCTAAAAGAAAGAGTAGTAATTTTAATATTGCACTATGATTTTGCTGACTGGTCTTGACCGAGCATGCTAGTCTTTATTTTTAAATAACTGTAACCTGTAGTTTTATATGCACATTTTTTTACTATTGCAACAAGCCCAAAATGTTACAGTTCATACTGCTCCCAATTTCCATCTGCAGAGGGACCAGCAAGAGAAGACCCTACCTGTCATAGTTACTGTCATCAGTTACAGTCAGTTACTTGTCTTCAACACTCTGACTGATAGAGAAATCTAATGGTTTATTGCTAATTTAATCAGTGAGGAAGAAGAGGATCACAAGTGATTAGATCTTTGCACATGTGCAGCAGGGAGAGTTCTTTGCTAATTGAGCACAAAATGGTCAGACAGCTGGAGGTCAGCCATCATTCTGACCCTGTGGGCTGAGTGATAGGCTTGTTGGCGAATTAGCTGACTTCTTGTCGTGTTATTGGTCACTTCTTTTTCAGGTCATCTGTTACGCATGTTTTCTCACTGAGCCTTTTATGGATATTCCATTTTTAGCATAATCTAGATATACATAATAAAAGTAGTTTTGGAGTGAATTCAGGACAACAGATTTGCAGGGAGATCAAAATATGTTTTTGGCTGAAACTAAGTGGTGTGTATGTGTGTGTGTGTGTGTGAGTGTGTGAAGGGAGAGAAGGGATAGAAAGAGAGAGAAAGAGAGAGACAGAGAGAAAGATAAATGAATGTCCCTGACTCAGAGCGAGCTAGTGCAGCTTGAAGAATGACTTCAGCACCATGGACAGTGCGTCATGCTTCCTGCACATCACTGTGCTCTATCTGTATAGCTATGCTCCAGCTGCTCCCACAAACAAACACACACATGCAATTTTTTAATGCAAATGTATGTTTATAGATTAATGGATGTGACACTGCTGCAAAGATCTGAGGAGCAAGTTTCTATGACAGGCTCAGCAATCACAGGTTCACATCGCACAAAGGGAGGCTTAATTTAGCATGACCTATTATTTTATCTATCTTATCTCCACAGCTAGTTTGGTTCTTGGAGTTTATTTGTTGTCACATTTGTTGTTGCATTATTTGTGTAAAAATAGAATGTCAAACTGACTGCTTTTAACTTGTTTACAGTTTTTCTCCATGGCTTTTTGTTTATGTTTTCAAATGACAGTTTTCAAAACAATCTTGACCTTCTCCACAGCATGTTCAGTTTGCTCCATACATCATAACACCATTTCTCATTCTTTTCATCCAAATAGAAATGGTTTAACACATGTAA
>OMLM01004831.1:2342-27436 GCA_900302695.1 Helostoma temminkii
CCGTGCCGCCGAGCCTCACTGCCGCTGACGTCTTCTTCAGAGAGGTTTGTGTCTGAACGCGTCCGGTTGTGATCATTGGTCCGGTGCAGAAGTCGGACGACTGTTGGACTGTTTGTGCTCTCGCAGGTGTCCCAGATCTCCTCGGTGTTCGATTGTCTGCTGGAGGAAGAGGAGCGAAGTCTGAAGGAGAACCCGGTTGAGTCGGTGCAGTGGGCCGAGGTGGTTCTGACCATCAACAACATCATCAAGGTAAACACTCCTTTCTGATTAACGAAGGCTCCTGTGTGCTACCACAAACCTATTAAAATAATAACAGTAACTGTGTGTGTGCAGGACATGCTTCAGGCTGCGGGTCAGTACAGAGAGACCAAAGCCTCCATGTACAGAGCTTCTGAAAGTGCTGCTGCAGAGCCTGAGTACATCCCATGGACAGGTAACACATCTTCACCTGTTAGAAGAATCAGAGTAGATTAGCAGGAAGTCTGCGTGGAAATTAGGCTGATTAGCTAAGACTTCCAAAAAGTCTGGTCGCAGATTTCTAGTCTTTGAGGGTCTGGAAGCAGCATGTGGACAGCTCACTTAATGACTGGCTGTTACTAGATGTTCCTGAACTAGATCAGATCCTGTGGGACACGGTCACCAGTACAGTGAAATTTGCTGTAGGAAAAAAGACAAAGGGCTGTTTGGGTGAAATCCTGGATGGGTTAGAGAGCCCAGGAGGAAGTTCAAATAAAACAAGAATGAGTTAAAATAAGAATGAGCTGTAGTTGTAGAGCACTCCTCTTGTGTTGTATGCGCAAGAGCATAAAACAGTAATTAAAATAAAAAAATTAAAAAACGATAATCAAACACAGCAGATGTAAAATAAAATAAAATCTGTAAAGGCTCTATGATAAAGCCATGTTTTAAGAAGGGATTTAAGTGTTTACTGAGTCTGCTGATCTGATCTTAGGCAGGTTGTTCAGAAGCTTAGAGGCTCCGTCACCTCTAGTTTTTAGTCGTACCTCAGAAACACACAGATCTCAGGTCTCTTTATCTCAGATAAATAGTTTGTGTAGAGAAGATGCAGGGCTTTAAATGTCGGCTGTAAAATCTTGAAGTCAACAAACTGCGAGCCAGTGCAAAGATAAAATAACTGAGCTATAGTTACTGTAGGTCCTTAAAGTCAGGTGCCAATATTAGATTAGATTAGATTAGATTAACACTTTCCCCAGAGTAATAATGATATCAAAAGTTAAAAACTACAAACCAAAATAAATCTAAAAAAAAATGAATAAAAACACACAATAGCTCAAAAGTGCCATAACAGTGATACACGATCCAGGATGAGGATACAAAAATAAATTTTCATCAGGTACAGATTGAACCATTAAATGGTCTTAAAAAGTCAAGTTTACCATTTAGAGTAATTTAAAACAAATGTGTTTGAAGGCTGCAGCTCATCATAGATGTAACACCGTTAAGGTGTCTTGTACTTTCACTCTGTGGTGCTCTCCTGCAGCTTAGACCTTGTTATCATAAAAGGTGATCGCTGTTATTCACCACTTCAGACACTGGATGTCAGTGTTTCACATGGTTCCATGTTCTCCTCTGTACCTTTTAGACCATCACTTTCACTGAGTACAATCATTATATTGACGTTTGTGTAAACATGTTGCTCCTAAATAAATGTTCTGACTCGTTTACTGCCATTTTTATGACACATTAAAACAAACCGAACTCTTAAAACCTAAAAATGTAATTGAATAAATTCCTAATATCCACACATCCCATCATGCTTTTCCTCCTCCAGCGTCCGGTGGCGTTCGCACCGTCATCTCTCGCCAGCACGAGATCATCCTGCGCTCGGTGTACCCGCACGCCGACTCTGAGCTGCGAAGCACCCTGTGTGAACAGCTGGTGGCGCTGTTGGACATTTATTTGGGCGGCTATGTGGCCCAGCTGACCTCCCTGCAGCAGCAGAGGCCCCCAGGGGCCCAACAGGAGCGCTACAACAGCCTGGAGATGGAGTACAGCCAGCGCCGCTCGGAGCTGCTGGCACCGCTGTGTAAGTGGACGATTAGTGAGACAGAATAAATTTGTTGGCCGAGCACAGTGCTGCATTTTGGATCATCAGCAGAGGCCTGATGTTGGGAGTCATGTTAGTGGGGCGCTGTAATAGTCGAGGTGGGATATGACTAGCGTCTGCACAAGGAGCTGGGTAGGGTCTGATCTTTCTGATATTGTAGAGGGTGTATCTGCATGATGTGGGATGGAGATGTGATCAGAAAAGCTTAGTTGGTCAACAGCGAGTCTCTGGCAGAGCTTGTAGGGACTGTCTCTGAAGATCCTAAGATGATGTTGTGTTGTAAAGAAGGTTTGGCTGGAAAGACCAGGAGTTCTGTTTTGAAGAGACTGAACTGGAGACGTCTCTCTCTCATCCAAGCAGAAATATCAGAAAGACAGGTAGAAATGCATAATGATACAGTGGAGTCGTGTGTCGTCAGTGTGAGTGGATGATAAAATCTGTGGTGTAGATGGAGAAGAGAAGAGGACCAATTCAGTCTAAGTTTATTTATATAGCGCCAAATCACAACAAAAGTCATCTCAAGGCTCTTTACAATGTTTAAGGTTTAAGACCTTACAATACAACTAATAATAAGGAAAACCCAACAAATCCCAGTTGAGCAGCACTAGGCAACAGTGGAGAGGAAAAACTCCCTTTTTAGGAAGGAAGAAACCTCCAGCAGAACCAAGGTGGGTGGTCATCTGCCTTGACTGACCAGAAGGACAGAGCCTTGTGGTACACCTGTGGAGAGGAAATGAGAGTACTTGTCCCTGCCAGTATACTCTAACCCCTGTTCTCCACTGGATGTGTCTGTATTGCGTAATGTCTGCGTTGTGTGTTTAGTCAGTTTAGTCATCTCCATTGCAGCAGAGTGTGCAGAAGCGTAGCGTTGATTTTGTGGCTTTTTGCCAAGTTCTACATTTCAGTATTCTCTGTGGGTATTGTTACAACTCAGATGTTCTGCGCCGCAGACGCATCCGGTGGAAAACAGGGGTCACAAAAAAAGAAGCATATTCAAGTATACTACTTGTTTTAAACTGAAAATGAGCAAGTATACTTTCATTTTGCTTTTCATCTACTTATCTGAAGTATATTAGACTTATTATTATACTTGCTGCAAACTGACAAGTATAAAGAAAAGTCTAAGTATACTTGGTGTATACTTGAGTACACTAACAAGTATATAGAATTACCCATCATGTATTTCAGTAGTTTAGCTTTATAAACAAACAACTATTAATGTTATAAATTAATAATTTGTCACAAATTGTTGTGTAATGGTGTTTTACCTTTTAAACAGACTCAGTATGTTCTGTAATTAATAGTTGAGTTATAAACCTTTTAGGGTAAAAAGGGTGAGCATCAGTAGGAGCTGCCTCTCTGAAAGTTTAGACCAGTATAACTAGTATTACTTTCACAACTACACAACTGTGATGACTGACACAGCTGTGCTTCAGTTCATCAACATGGTCACACTGCATGAGAACAACAGTTAGAGTGAGAGGAGAAGGATAAAGTATATTTTGATCATCTAGAAAGTTCATTTTATTAAGTATACTTCAAGTATAGTAAGTTTACTTCTAGTATACTTGCCAGTCTACTATTTTAAAACTTCTTGAGACTAAATTGGCTCACTTTTTAGTTTATTAAACTCTACTGGAAATACACTGCAAATAAACTTTTATATATATTATTAGTTTACTTTCTGGTTTTCTTTTTCTTATACTTTCTAGATGATCAAAATATTCACTTCTGAATAATTAGGCTCCCATGCACTGTGACTTCCTACCATGTTGAAAAACTGAAGTTGTGTGTTTATAAAGTTAAACTACTGAAATGCATGTTGGGTATTTCTATATACTTAAGTACAAGTATACTCTATGTATACTTAGACTTTTCTATTTACCTGTCAGTTTACAGTAAATATACTTAAATACTACTTTATCTAGTATACTTCTGATAAGTACATATAAAGTAAACTTAAAGTATCTTGTTTATTTTTAGTTTAAAAGAAGTATACTTATTATATATTCGAAAATACTTTTTGTAAGAGTAGCTGTGTCAGAGATACCAGTTCAGAAAATAAGTTATGTAAAATGTAAACTTCACTGTGAATACACAGACATAAGGAAGTAAAGGTGAGGCAGAAACACGCTGTATAAGTGTGGTGGGAAATAATTATAATTATCTTATAAACCCTATTTAATATAAAACCTTTGATTCATATGATTCATATTTTCAGCACGTTTGAGCTGTGATTAATGTGTTGCAGTGGAGTTGGGTCAGTACCAGTGGGTGGCGGCTCTGGCTGAGAAGTTCTGTGACTTTGACATCCTGGTCCAGATGTGTGAGAAGACTGACAACCAGAGTCGCCTGCAGCACTACATGACCAAGTTCGCAGACCAGGTAAAAGCTCATTTCACTGTCGGGTCTCGTACAAATGAACGCAGTCGTTTTGATTTTAGCATCTGATGTTTTAGTTTCTCACACTCGTAAGACATCAGCTCAGTGTGAGGTCCCGAAGGCCTTTCAGTAAATTTAATGTCATGAAATGAAATTTAAAGGGTTTTTTTCTGTTGTTTTTTTTTTGTTGTTGTTGTTTTGCTTTGTTTAGTTTTTTCTTTGTTAACTTAAACCAAACAGTTTTGAGTTAAAGGGTTGTACATTCAGTTGTAAAGTGACACAGTTGCCACTTTCGCTGTTCGACCTCCTCGTGGGAACCTGCGACGACAAAGTGAAGACATGTTTTTATTTCATGAAGACGAAGAAGGATGAGACTGTTTGAACTTCTCACACCTGAATGTCAGTTTTATCCCGTAAATGTTGAATCGGCACAATAACATACAGACAATAAAAGGCTTCCGTTCTTTAAGTGTGATCACAAGTTGAGTGCACTAGTTACTATATTTATTTCACTGTCGTGACAGTTTTACTTTCGTTCTACTTGCCAGAGCTTTCTCGCTGACTTCCTCTTTGTCTCGCTTCCTGCTGCAGAACTTTGCCGACTTCCTGTTTCGTTGGTACATGGAGAAAGGGAAGCGAGGGAAGCTGCTGTCTCAGCCGGCCGCTCAGCACCAGCAGCTGGCCAGTTTCCTGCAGGCTCACCAGCACCTGAGCTGGCTGCACCACATCCACGTGCACGACTACCACAGCGTACGACACACACGCAGTGATGTCTACTTTTGTTTATTTCGTCCTTTCTTTTTTTTCCTCACACACTCAGTTCTGCAACACTTGTGTGGTTTCATTTCATTTTCTTCTCTTCGTCTAAAACACTGAAAAAAATAAGGCACAGAATCATATTGTCCATAGTTTTTACTACTGTCCTGTAGTACAGAAATATACATTGTGTGCCATTTCCTTCCTTCCTTCCTTTCTTCTTTCCTTCCTTCCTTCCTTCCGTCGGTCCTTCCTTCCTTCCTTCCTTCCTTCCACATACTCTCACACAACTGTCAGTGCTGTATAGAAAACACACACACAGACGCAGTTTACTTCCTGTTTCTGCAGCATTAAAGTTGTTAAAAGCTCACAACAGCCACAGTACAGCAGCAGCAAGCTGCACACACACACACACACACACACTTTAACAGCTTCCTTCCGTTTTCACACACACACACACACACACACACAAACACATGTACAGTATTTGCGGCGCTTGTGGTAATGACACTGCTGCGCAGTCTGACTTTCCTGTGGTGGCTGACTGACCGGTGTCGTCTTTAGATATAGTCGCGTCCAAAAGCACGAGACAACGTCAGAACTAAACGCAGAAATAATGAGACAGTTTTAGGATTTTTGAGACAAAAGAAGCTCTGACAAATAAAAGAAGTGTGTTGTGAACTTTATCCAGGCATCAGAAATCAAATGTAAGCAAATTAGTGGTATTGAAAAGTTTCCCTGCTGAAAGTCATCTTCTGTTATCAGTGATGAGCACACACACACACACCATCACACACACCATCACACACACACTATCACACACACCATCACACACACACACACACACACACACCATCACACACACACTATCACACACACCATCACATACAAGTGGTTTTGTGTAACTGTCCCTCTTTTATTTTTTTTAAACTGCATATTTATTTGCAAAACAGGACCTGAAACTAGCACAGTGGTGGAAATGACACAGACGTTTGTTGACGTAAATCAACAGTTTTTAAAGCCAGAGGCTGAGGATCAGTCTGTAAACCACTTCTGCTCATCCCGTGACTACTACTACTACTACTACTACTACTACTACTACTACTTCTACTTCTACTACACAGCCTTCTTTTGACAATATTTTGCTGACTCAGTTCATTTAGATTATTTACAGTATTTAGCAAATTCTGTATCTGCGATGAAGCAGCTTTTCTGTCTGATGTGTGGATCCCTAAAGCTGTGGTCTGTGGTCTCATCGTGCTGCTCTGTGCTGCGCTGCTGAAAACCAGAGCAACAGCCATGTTTGTAACAGGTGAACAACGGCTGCAGGTTCATTTACTTCAAATCCAGCACGGTGCCATCTGAATGTGGTGAAGATCTGACCTTTGGACAAAAGTTAACACGATTATCGTCACTAATCTGATCACATTAGATTTCTGCCTGAGAGACGCTGCAGAATATCAACATTTCTGCTTCGTCTTACATGTCAGAACTTGTTTTTCTAAATCCTCGTGGTTTCTGTTATATTCTGACAGTCTCACACTTTTGCACTTGTACTGTGCATTTATACAACATTGCTGGAGTCATTCTGTGGAACATCCCCGTTTCAGATTTGACTGTAAAATGTGAATATTATAGTTTTATTAAATGTTTCGTTACTGAAGCTACTTGAACACAGTTAACACAGAGACTTTGCTTCAGATGTGACTTTTATTCATTTAAAAGGAATCTCCATCAGGTACAATCATTATTAAAAGTATTTTATTAAATTGTACTTGTTCTGCAGAGGCCTCGACCATACTGCAGTATATTAAATGTATTTTAAATAAAAACATTTAACCAAAGGTTAAAAATATAAAAGGTTTTTGGTTAAAATAATTTTTAAAGTTGGTTTTAAGTCTGGCCAGTAATTTAAAAACTGGATTTTAAAGAAAATTTAGCTTGTAAATAGTCAATTTATTAATTATAATTAGTGCTGCCCACGTTCATTAATAATAAAAACTACATTATGTAGTAAAGCCGGTTTTATTCAGGTGATTCCTGCTTTGTTCTGACTGTTGCTGCTGTTACTCTGCAGGCTCACAGGACGCTCTACAACCAGGCCAACATGGAGACGCGTTACTTTGTGAAGAAGAAGACGCTGCTGGCTCTCAGTAAACTGACAGCGTTGGCTTCCGACCTGCCGCAGGATGAAATCAACAAACAAGTTGATGGTAAAAATGCAAAATCAGGATGTTTGTTCAGCTTTATTTAATCAAGAAATCTCTTAAAGATGAAGATCTCTTCAGCAAGACAAATCTGACCATGAAAACTGGTTCAGGAACACTAGAAACCAGTCTTCTAAGTCTCTTTACTTATTTATGTTAAGCTCTGAACTCAACTAAGGATGTTAAATATGTTGGAAGTTTAGAATAATAGTTAATAATACCTCAGCGCCGTTAGAGCTGTACTGGTTTCATCTTCTTTATTTAGCAAAATGAGATCAAAAGGTTGCTTCTTAATTAGTGGCCATACGAGAATAAATTATTAAACCCACAGTTTTAATCATTTTTCTGTCCAATCAGACGTCGTGGAGCAGGAGCGCTTCCTGCTGCATCAGGAGACGCTGCCTCGACAGCTGCTGGAGGAGAAACAGCAGAACCCCGACACCATGCCTCTGCTCAGCGCTCACAACCTCATACAGGTGAAAAGACGCATAGAAACCTGTTAGATTAAAGATTCAATAAGCTTTATTAGAGACGGAAGACGTGAACATTTAGGTAGAACGATACTGTCCCTTATGAAAAAGTATTCGTATACTTTAGAACTAAAAATAAGCAAGATACTTTCAGTTTACTTGTTATGTACTTATTGTTATGTACTGTATCAGATATAAAGTATTATTGGGTATACTTCCTGTAGTATACTGAGAAGTATATAGAAATACCCAGAATGCATTTCAGTAGTTTAATTTATTAAACAAACAACTATTAAGGTTATAAATTAATAATTTGTCACAACTTGTTGTGTGATGTGGTGTTTTGCCTTTTAAAGACTCAGTATGGTTGATAATTAATGTTTATTTAATGTAAAGTTTATGTGTAGTATACTTCAAGTTTACTTCTATAAACAAACAGACAACAGTGTATTTAAAAAAAATAAGATCAGTGTAACACAAAAGAGTTCACCGGTTCTGTGTTACACAAACAGTTTTCAAAAGGTTTCTGCTCATGTAAAACTACTTGTACTACTTATAAAAGTCATAGTGCAACGAAAACAGTGTATTTTAAACAATGTACATTTACAATTCTGGTCTGGTTTAGTTTGACAAATTCTGAAAGGTGAAGATAAAACATTCTTGTTATTTACAGACTGTGGGAGACAAACAGCTGATTTTACTTTTAAGTATAACCTCCAACTGGTGTCCTACAACCAAAAATAGGCTGAATACATGTGCAGGCCACACTTATTTTTATTTGTGGCTGTATCGTGCAATATTTTGTGTTGGTCTATCGCATAAAATCTCAATAAAACACATTTAAGTTTCTGGTTGAAACGTGACAAAATATGGAAAAGTTCAGGGGGTATGAATACTTTTGCAAGGTACCGTACATGTAACATCAGAACAGAAGCATAATAAGACTGGTTTAAATACAGCTTTTTAAAAGCAGAATATGACTCGCAAGCTTTTTTGTTGTTGTTGCAAATTACAGCCAATACAAAGGAGCAAGACATGGATTCAATCGAACCAGACTCCTTGTATTCAGTCTGTACCACCCTCTAAACTCAGTCTGCCCTCCTAAAAAACCTCCAGCTATCTGTAACATCTTACCTCTACTCACTTCATCCTTTACTCCTCTGCACAGTTGTACATCTGTGATGACAACAGAGGAGCCAACGAGTACGACTTCAAAAAGGCTCTGGATCTACTGGAGTACATCAATGAGGTAACCTTGTTTGTTTATTAAGCCGTCTGAGGTTCAGTTAGTCAAGATGGATGTTGGTTAAAAGTCATTTTTCTGCGAATTCCCTGCGTCGCAGGACGACGCTGCCGACATCGACTTGCTGAAATGTGAGATATTCGCCAAAGCGCTGAAGAGAGATGAGTAAGTATCTGTCATGATTTTATTTATTATTTACCTTTTATTTTTAAGACACGAGATTTGCGATCTGATGCTGTTAGGCAGTTTTAGAAACAAACTGGAAGTCATTAAATGCAGTTTAGAAGAAACAATGAGTCGTAGGAAGAATTTGAAATCTGTTAATGATTTAGTTTTATGTTTGGTTCTCAGCTGGTCGACTGCCGATGGGAACGACGACCCTCTGGAAGCTGCCAAAGACAGCATCTTCGTCAAGATCCTCCTCAAACTCATACAGGAAGGTCAGAACAGTTTTTGATTCTGCTTTAAAAGAATAAATCAGAGGAGATAGAAGCAGAGCTAAATGGCTGACTGCTCATTCAGGATACACAAACCATAGTTCCTCACTGTGTCTTTTTACACTTGTGTGTCTGTAAACAGAAATCAAAATATGTTTAAGTTAATGAAATAAGCTGTTCTCGCCTCTAAGTAGCTATTTAGTGTTTACATCAAAAACTTTACATCATCCCATAAAAATGTCCTCTCTGGGTTGCCATACAAAACAAAGTTAAAACAAGAAAATTATCTTTACTGATCTTCTGAATTAATTGGAAAACGTTCCTTAGAATATTTAAGATAAAAATACTGTTAGGTTCAGTCCACAGGTCTTAATGTGTAATTCACTTTTTTTTGACAATTTTTTTTTTGTACGTCTGTTTGCATTATTGTTTAAATGTGATGTACATCAGACTCTAATGTGAACTGACCGTGGCTCTGAAGGGGCCCGTATACACAGAGGAACAGTAACAGTAACATGTTGTAATGTGACCTGACTGTTCAGACTGAAGTCTCATTGGAAAATGATTTGTGCTGTTCAGACTATCAGAAAAATATCTGATATAGGCAAAGAAATTCGAGGCACTTTCGTCTGCAGTTTGAACGTAGCCTTAGTTACAGCCACCATTATTATTATTATTATTATTATTGTTGTTGTTGTTGTTATTATTATTATTCTTTTTCTTTTTTGGCTGAAATAATCTTCCATACATATTGTACAAGCAGATAAATGAATTAATCTGTGTATTTAAAAACGTGGTTCTTTTCCAGGTGTTCCTCTGCAGACGTACCTGCCTGACGTCAGAGAGCTGCTGGAATCAGATGATCTGAGCAGTTTAAAATCAAAACCTTATTTTGAATTTGTCCTTCGAGCTAATTATGAACATTACCTTCAAGCCCAGATGTGACGTCTCTCCTCTCAGCAACACCTGCTGCACTTCCCCCTCCTTTTACAGTCTAATAATTTTGAAGATTTGTTTGAATGATTGTTGACTTTTCTAAAATAAACATGTTTGTATATCTGTATTTAGACTCTGATCATTTTGTGAACATTAAATCCAGTATCGCCTGTCAGGACAGTTATTAAACTCTCTAGTGACATTTCTGAATCTATAAAACAGAAGCAGTGCCATTGTACTTTGGTATTTTGGTTTGTGTAAAAATGGTTAAAGGACAGTTAAACTGTTATTTATCTACAGATGAGAAGATGTTGCATATTTCGATTCTGTCATAGCAGAAACTACAGTGAGCGAAATGTGAAAGATTCATCTGCACGTGATGTCTCAAAAATGACTTAAAAAATCGGTTGAGAAAAAAAGTTGAAATAAAAACTAAAATGGAGAGATGTCCTAGTAAGTTTATTTCTGCAGAAAGGGACAGTCTCACAGACAGCAGTCTGGGGGAGAGGCTCAGAAAGCTGAGCACAGCCTTTAAACAGTATGGCCACTTCTCTGGTGGTTTGCTTACGTGAACAAGATAAATACTTTTTTCGTGCATGTCGCTGTCATGCTGGTTTTATCGAACTATCATCCCAGAAGTGATTCAAGTGTATGGAAGCAAGTGGTTTGAGTTGGACTTTGGACTGGGCTTTGGTGTGTACAATGTTCCAGTATCAGCACCTCAAGCTTAAATATATAATAAATATTTGTCTTGATGTTAAAGTTATTTTGAATTTCAAGTATTTTGATGAGTGCTTGATAAAGGATTAACTCTAGCGTCACCAAATACAAGCGAAGCGCGATTCCCTGTCTGGAGCCACTGGTTTGTTTGTCGCTACTGGGGGATCGTAGAAACACTGGCACAAGATGGCGGCCTCTGTGAAAGGGGACCAGCTCCTGATGTAGATGTGAAAGATCTAAGATAAAACACAATATTTTGTATTTTTATGTCATTACAGACCGATGACAGCCTTCACTATATTGCCAAAGGTTTTGGGACACCACTCGAAATCATTGAATTCAATGCACAAAGCAGCTTGAACGGTCCCACAGAGTCCCGACCTTAACTCGATAGAACACCTTTGGGATGAATTAGAGTGGAGAATGCAAACCAGGCCTTCTCGCCCAACATCAGTGCCAGACGTGATCTGACCACCTGAAAAAACGGAACGGAAATCCAAGGTGTCAACCTACAAAAGGCTGAATACACCCCGAAAATCAAAGTGAAAAACTGATGTGGAACTTTAGTCCATCCTGCTGAAATTTCATAATTTTTAACTCTAAATGGTTCTCAGCAGTTTTTATGGCCCCCACGTGATTGTATGCACGCCTGACAATGTGGGGCCATGCTCCTAATGAGACAGCAAATGGTGTCCTGGTGTATCTCCTCCCAGATCTGGACCAACCTGTTGGCATCAGATGGACTAAAACATAATGTCCCAGAGGTGTTCTGTTGGTCAGGTAAGGGTAGGGACCAGTATCAGTTCCTTCATCCTACAGGACCTGCCTGCATACTGTTGCCACATGAGGCCCAACCCAGGACCCACTGCACCAGTGTAGGTTCTGACAATGGGTCCAAGGATTTTATCCTGATACCTAATGATAGTCATGGTTCCACTGTCTAGCCTGTAGAAATCTGCATGTCCCTCCATGGATATGCCTTCCCAGACCATCACTGACCAAACTGGTCATACTGAACCATGTTACTGGCAGCACCAGAGGACGTGGGGCCCTCAGGCCGCTGTTATGAAGTCTGCTTCTGATGTTTTTGGTGAGAGACATTCACACCAGTAGCCCGGTGGAGGCCATTTTGTAGGGCTCTGGCAGTGCTCATCCTGTTCGTCCCTGCACAAAGGAACAGATAGCGGTCCTGCTGGTGGGTTAAGGACTCAACCCTGTACAGCTCTTCTAGAGTCACTGTCTCCTCCAGACTCCAGACTGTGCTGGGAGACGCAGCTACATTTCCGACAATGGCACATATTGATACACTGACATCCTGGAGGTGTTGGACTTCCTGTGCAACCTCTGTAGTGTCCAGGTATCGCCTCATGCGACCAGTAGTGACACTGAACTTCTAGAGAAACTAGTGAAAAACTGTCAGAAAAGATGAGAAAGGAAAAATTTCATTGGCCTCAACCTAAACCGTGTTTTAGGGGTCTGTTGCCCCTGTACCGCACCTGTTGTTAATTTCATTAACACCAAGGCAGTTGATTCACAACGCCCCCGGCTACTTTACCGACCAGATCAGTATCCCAGGAGTTTGACTTTTTTCTGAGCAGTGTGTATCTCTAGATTGTCATGTGAATTAATTACAAATAGATAAAATACATTTTCATAAGTATTCACTGGTACAACCAGTTGTCTGTATCACATCTTAAAAAGCAAAAAGTATTAAATATTTAATATCCCTCAGTAGACATTAACATTACTTTTATTACTTTTTTAACAATGAATCTGTTTCATTTGAACCTTTCACAGCTCATCACTGTCAAAATAAAGGAAAGGTAAATTCAATAAGAACAAAAACAAAAAAACTGTTTAAATGTGAAGCTGGACACAAACATTTCTCTGCAGGACTTTTACTTTCTAGTCTTTAAGTGGAACCGGAGCCGTCAGACCTAGAAAGCAGCAGAGACCCGACTCCAGAATCTGTCCTGGACTCTTCAGGACTCCCTGCTGTTTGGTGACGAACAGCAGATCCCACTTATAAATGGATGTGGACTGACCGACAGCCTGATCTATAAATAGAGGAAGTGGCATAGATAGGAATTCCAGCTCCATGTTCTGTTTTTAAGTGGATATCTAAACCTGTAATAGTTTAAATAACATCACTCAGACGCATCTCAACAGAAAACATTCACACACACAATAGTTCTCTGTTAACATGATGTGAAAGGCTCCTCACTTTCATACACAACCTGCATCTTTTGTTGTCATTTTGTGTCTAGTTTTACTGTTGCATCAATTTTTACTCAGTTTAAATCCACTTGTGTCTCTTTGTACGTCCTTGTATCGGCTTTGTTTCACTTCCTGTGTTCATTCTGCAGCAGTTTTGACTCATTTTGCTGGAACTTTTTGTATTATTTTGTGTTTTTACTCGGCTGTCCTCATTTTGGCCAGTTGTTTTTTTTGTCTAATCACATGTTCCCATTTTGTGTCTCTGTGTGTCCATGTGGTTGTGTTGTTGCATATATTTTTATGTATTTTGGTCACTTGGTGCCTGTTTTTTGTCTCTTTGTGGTCACTTTGTATTTATGTTAACTCGTCTTACATCTCTTTGCATTTCGCCTTTTTCTTTCCAATTTTCCTCCTTATTCAGTGTTTATTTCATTTTTAACTTGTTTTGCATTGATTTGTGGTCATTTTGTAATTTTCTTTGTGTCTCAAGCATCTATTTGTCATTTTGAGTAATTCTTTTACAAATTTATAATCACTTTGACTCCCTGTGTTTTTGTTTCAGATTAGGAACATACCGTCTCATTTAACTCAAACATTGACCAGAAGACTTTTCTAATGCTCAGAAGGTTGTTTACTCGTTGTGGCTGAAATTCCGTAAAATACAGTGATTAAATATAATTTCCAGTTAAATCCAAACAACCTTTTCATCCGAAAGATTACAAACAAAAGTAGACACGATACATGTCCAGTGGGTCGTAGCAGATAAAGTGAGAGACACCATGAATTTAATTAAAATCATTTGTGTCTCTCACCATTTTGGTCTTGTGGTCCATCTAACAGTATATTTAGTTTCTCTCCACTGCTGGTATGATGGAAATCATTTTGCCACCAAGTGTTTAAGTTGTGTCATCTTCCTCTTTGGAGTAACGTTCACAGTCTTTAGCTTTAGATCATTTCTATTTAGTCGTGACACCTGAGCGGAGCAGCTGGACAAACGCAGCCGGGTCAGTTTGTCTCTGAGGAATTCAGTCTGCGGCTGCAGCTGCTGGACGTGTTGGAGGTCCTGACCCTCTTGTTTTAGAAACTGTACAGCTGCTGTGTGGATGCTGCTCGAGCTCGTAGTCGACAAACAAACACGATTCAGAACAAACCTACAGAAAACTCGGGGTGTTATCAGGACTAGACTTTCAGTCCCTGACTTAAATAAAGGGGGACAAATAAAAACAAAGCACACACATTTTCTCTATTTTCTGTTAAATTGGACATTTTGGTCTTTTACCATCTGTTTGTTGATGTTTGTGTCTTTATGTTTCATATCTAATGTCTCTGTTCGTCTAGTTTTATAATGTTTGATCTTTTAGTTGTCTCTTTATGGTTATTTTGCATCTCCTTGGATAGATTTCTGTCCCTTTACTGCCATTTTTGGTCTGATTGAATTTTTGTAACTAAATTGTGCTCAATTTAGTTTTTGTTCACTTTTCTGTTATTTTATTTTTTGTCTCTCTTGTAACTTTTGGTCTCTTGGCTGTAGTTTCTCATCTCTTCCTCTCTGTGGTCTCAGTTTGTGTCTCTCCTCATGTGTCTTCTCTTTTCAGTCACACTTATTCATATTTAATCTACTTTGGCGTCTCATTGTTGTCATCCTGAGCCTCTTTTTGAACACTGTGTGTCTCAGACAACATCAGAGAAGGAGTCCTCCAGTTTTCAGGTAGAAGCAGGGAGATATCTAAGGTTAAACACCCTCAATAAGTCCTGCATGTTCTTCCATATGAAGTAAACTGAACATGAAGTCACCCTCTCAGGTTAGAGACTGAGTTTTATCAGCGTCCCCGCTGTTAAGAGACCACTCTGTCTGCGCATGCGCCGTAAGCGTCTGGTCTCGCTCCATACACGGGCTCGTGCGCCTCGCGGAGTCCTCGCGGGGCTTCCTCTCCATATATGGCCCGCGCGGCGCGCGAGCCCTCCCGCGCGACCAAATATGGACGACGGGCCGGCAGAATTCCTGCCGAGCACCCCGACATTCCCAACGGCTGTGCGGGTGGTGCGGTATGGAGGAGAGGGGTATATAAGGAGCCCGGTGGTCGCTGAGTGTCACCTCTCTGACCTGGACCCAGCAGCGGGTAAACTTCCATCACTGACAGCCGGAAACAAGCAGAGGTAAGCGGCTTGAAGGAGCGGGGGAGCCCCGCAGCGGGAGTGGCTGCGCTGGGATGGGTGGAGGACGGGAGAGAGGTGGAAGCAGCTGAGCTTAATGGAGTCCTGATTGTTTTTAGTTTGTGTGAATGAACGGAGGGTAAAACCCAGACTGGTGGAAACTGGCAGTGAAACTGTCTGAGTCTGGTCCCAGTCACCGGTTAGACAAAAAACAGGCTTTTATTTTGACAGGTGCTGCGTTCAGGTGCTGTCGGAAACTGGTAAAACTGGACGTTCTTAAAAGACCTAATTATAATTGTGCAACAGTTGTATGATATTTGGTTTAAATTCTAATATCTGATCAAAATATATTGGCTTTAATGATATTTTTAGAAAATTCGCTTTTGTCAAAAAAAATATTGGTGTTAAATTTAATTAGTCTGTCAGATTAGTCTGAGCCTGTTTTTTGTCCTGGTGCTTGTAGCTTTTGTTTTGTTTTGTTAATGTAGTAGCAGAATTACTAAAAGCAACAGTAGTGCTGTTCACTAGATTCAATTAAAATCAAGAGACTTTAATTTTACATCAGACCTAAAGCTCTTGCGGTGGCAGTCATAGTAGTAGTTCAGATGTAGAAGGTTCTTCAGAGCACTTGAAGGCATCATCACACTAAACTAAACAGCTAATGGTGTTTCTGTTTACTACAGTGACACTGTTGTTATAGGCAGGCAGCTCACTTTATTTAATGGCCAGATCTAGATGACAGGATGCATGTAGTTTTGTTTGTGATATTAAACAATTACCTCAAAGTGGCAGAAACTGTTGCCTGTAAATTCTATATGATTATGCAACAAGTGGTAAAAGCAAAGTCAAATCCAATTAAGACACTCTGGAAGTGCAAATATAAGAAATATTTATTTATTTTTTTAATCAGACTTTAGTATTTGCTGCTACTTTAGTCAGAATTAAACTGACAAAGGAGATGTATCATCTGTGAATTTAAAAACTCAAGGCTCTCGTCTCAGAAGTAGTTTGGAAATGAGTCATTTTGATTTTAGTAAGAGATAATGTCAGGTCCTGTGGAGGGATTTGGTTGTTTGCAAACCCAGTTTAAAGATGTCAGCGTGGACTTTATTGACTAAATGCTTTGTATAGAAAATAATTCAGACTGAATAACAGTTTCAGCCATTTGCTATATTCATCATTATTGTGTTTCACCCACACATGTAACCAACCACTGCCTCTGATTTGCGTCCTCCAGAATCCTCAACCATGTGTGACGACGATGAGACCACTGCCCTCGTCTGTGATAACGGCTCAGGTCTGGTGAAGGCCGGCTTCGCTGGGGATGACGCCCCCAGGGCTGTGTTCCCCTCCATCGTCGGCCGCCCCCGTCACCAGGTACAGCACAACGAGGGCCCACAGCATTATGACCAAACTCAAACAGCGTTCTGGTTTCTTTTCCTGTTATTCACCTGATCGCTCTGTGGTCGTGCTCAGAAATTTAAGCAATGTGGAAAATACTCACGTCACACTAGAGTCTTCAGGTTCAAAAGATGAACTTATAGCACATTTAATGAAAGAAACATAAGGAAAATGAATTGGTATAAATAATAAACTTTTTAAATTAACTTTAAAGCAGCTACAGCAACATGTTTAGTGTCTTTCTCAGTAGGACTGTGTTAGTCTGTCAGTCCTCACCCGTTTTCCCTCCCCCTCTCAGGGTGTGATGGTCGGTATGGGTCAGAAGGACTCCTACGTGGGGGATGAGGCTCAGAGCAAGAGGGGCATCCTGACCCTGAAGTACCCCATCGAGCACGGCATCATCACCAACTGGGACGACATGGAGAAGATCTGGCACCACACCTTCTACAACGAGCTGCGCGTGGCCCCCGAGGAGCACCCCACCCTGCTGACGGAGGCCCCCCTGAACCCCAAAGCCAACAGGGAGAAGATGACCCAGATCATGTTCGAGACCTTCAACGTCCCCGCCATGTACGTGGCCATCCAGGCTGTGCTGTCCCTCTACGCCTCCGGTCGTACCACAGGTGAGTCTGGGTCATAAGGTTTAATGTGCTAGAGGCCAACTCTTCTGTGGACTTCTGTGTATGTAGTAATGATTCTTAGATAGAAAGATGTCAGTTTATTAGGTACGCCAAGCTAAAACAGTCCTGCAGTAAAATCTCATTTTTGGGCTATATGCTGGATTTAAAAACCTCCTGTGGTTATTTCCTGTCAGGTATCGTGCTGGACTCTGGTGACGGTGTGACCCACAACGTGCCGATCTACGAGGGCTACGCTCTGCCTCACGCCATCATGCGTCTGGACCTGGCTGGTCGTGATCTGACCGACTACCTCATGAAGATCCTGACTGAGCGTGGCTACTCCTTCGTCACAACCGGTAAACACACAACACCATCGCCACTGTCCAGTGTTTTTTTTTTTTTTTTAAATTAGCTGTTGTTTTTTTTCCTATTAGATTCATTTATTTTACATTTATTTATTTATAACATATCTTAAAGCAGAAACCATAAATATGAAAAGTGTTTATGAATAATCCGGCCTTAAAATCCATTTCTGCATTAAATTAAAATTTAATGTTTTAAAGTTTGTAGTTTTTTTTTTTTATTGTATTTTGACGTATTTTGCACAAAGTCTGATTTTTAATCTGCTTCCAGCCGAGCGTGAGATTGTTCGTGACATCAAGGAGAAGCTGTGCTACGTCGCCCTGGACTTTGAGAACGAGATGGCGACTGCCGCCTCCTCCTCCTCACTGGAGAAGAGCTACGAGCTGCCTGACGGTCAGGTCATCACCATCGGCAACGAGCGTTTCCGCTGCCCCGAGACCCTGTTCCAGCCGTCTTTTATCGGTGCGTAACCTTTGTTTAGTGTTAACTGATAAAATGTGAAAAGTCACAGCTGAATAATATTTTTCTGGTGATAAGACAACTCAGGATCCTCAGATCCAGAGTCACTTTTACTGGTACTGCTTCAAAATCACATACACACACACAAAAAAAATAAACTTCAGTCGGAACCTTTTATTTTCTCATCAGACTTAAACATTTGAAATACATTTACACAAATATATGGGAATATTATAGGAATATTGCAATATTATTTATTACAAAAACAGACAAATTAAACACAAAGAGCTGTAAACTTACACTGATCACAAAGGAAAATTCTGTGAACTGAGATGAAAATCCATGTTAGAAAAATAAATAAGATGGTCACTACGTACAGAAATCATAAAAACCTGAATCCATGCACTGCACATTACAGAATCACTTATTTTATAAAGTCATACACCATCAGTGACTGTAATGAAACTGTACCTGCTCACCGCTCGCTGCTGCTCACCTGAACAGGTATGGAGTCTGCTGGAATCCATGAGACCGCCTACAACAGCATCATGAAGTGCGACATCGACATCCGTAAGGACCTGTACGCCAACAACGTGCTGTCCGGCGGCACCACCATGTACCCGGGTATCGCTGACCGCATGCAGAAGGAGATCACGGCTCTGGCTCCCAGCACCATGAAGATCAAGGTACCGCGACCACACTGAGACAGGCGGCCTCTTTCTGAGAAAACCTTTTTGTTCAGAGGCAGTTCAAATTAACGAAGTGCTACATAGTGCGAAGCACTGGGTCTTCGCTGTTACACTACATGTTAAGGTGGTTCAGTGGTTATGGCACAAAAGCACTTTGTTAAGTTTAGAGAAAAATCGTGACTTTGCTTGAAAGTGTTACTTACAACTGCTACATGAGACTAAACAGAAACAAAACACAGTTAAATTTTAGTTATCAACTCGTTTACAACGACTCGTGTTAATGGAAAACAATCCAGTGGCTGATATGTTCTTTACAAGACGTGTTAGTGGTTCTGTGGTTACACAATATTTAGGAGAAGTCAGTGTTACTGACTATTACTCATTAGGTCAAAAACTTCACAACTTCCAGTGAAGGTGTCTTAAAATACCAACTCCACCCAGTTACAGACAGAAAACACTGCACTGTGTCTTATGATGCTAAAATAAAACTCCGACCTGATTTCCTTCTCTGCAGATCATTGCCCCTCCTGAGCGTAAATACTCAGTCTGGATCGGCGGCTCCATCCTGGCCTCCCTCTCCACCTTCCAGCAGATGTGGATCAGCAAGCAGGAGTACGACGAGGCCGGTCCCAGCATCGTCCACCGCAAGTGCTTCTAAACTCAGATTGCCTCAGGATGTCCCAGGACTCTGAAACCACAGGAGAGTTCAGCGTCTCAACCTGTACATATGTTATTTATTATTCATTATTTTATGCTTGTGATGTTTTGAATGTGAGTGAATGTGAAAGACAAAGCGAGTGTTTGTTTTGCAACTACAACTCTGACCAAGTGACAGAAAAATTAACCCAAAATGTAAAGACCAAACAACAAACAAGCTGACATAAGCAAATAAAATCATTTTTTTCCAACTATGACTTTTGTCCATTATTCTGATACACAACGTTCCAGTTGGCACCATCCAGCTGTGATTAGAGCTGAAATGATTTAATGTTAGAAATAAAAAAATGTTTTTCCATCGAGCTCTATCTCATCACTAAATATCTGAGAGCTACTGAAGAAGCATCTCCTTAAAAAAAAAAAAAGTTGTCAATCTTCAGAAATCCAACTCCACCAGTTCAGTTCCAGTCTCAAACATAACGTGGATCTTATAGCTACAATACACAAACGCATCCTGAGCCTGTGACCATCAATGGTGAGTTTCTAAACACATACAAATACCTGGGAGTACAACTGGATGAGAAACTGGACTGGACGGCTAACAGACACTTCCTAAGAAGACTGGCGTCTTTCAGCATCTGCAAAAAGATGCTGCAGATGTTTTATCAGACTGTTGTGGCAAGTGGCCTCTTTTATCTGTGTGCTGGGGAAGCAGCATCAAGAAGAAGGACTCCTCACGATGGGATAAGCTGGTCAGGAAGTCGGGCTCTGTCCTGGGCACAGAGTTGGACAGTCTACCATCTATGGCAGAACGACAGGCACTGAACAGGCTACTGTCAATCATGGACAATCCACTGCACAACATCATCTCCAGTCAGAGGAGCAGCTTCAGTGACAGACTGATAAGGTCCTTCCTCCCCCATGACATACGGATCTTTAATCCCACTCGAGGGGGGATAGGCCAATGCTGACGTTCCCGTTTTTTTTTAACTCTACTACACACACTGCACCTTAACACGTTTAATTTGCACAGAACTTCACTTTCATGTGTGGTAACATTTCTTCCATGTTGTGTTTATATTGCTTCAGTTGTGGACACTGCTGGAATTTGTGAATTTCCCACTGGGATAAAAAAAAAAGTATGTCTGTATGAACTATGTAAGTATCTATCATGCTGAAGTGGTGAAATAAACCAACCAGGACATTTAATAAATACAGCATCCCAGTACATTTCAAACAGACAGAGACCGGTCCACCCCAAGGACAAAACACCCAGACACAAACACAGCAGTGTAGTATCTGCAGTCCAGTGCAGTGAGGAGTGCTCACGACCCCTGACTGCACAGTGGTTATAACCCTGCAGCTCAAGACAGTCAGTCAGAACAGATGAAGCTTCTGGATGGAAGAAAAAACGTCTTCAGGACTAAGAAACAAGTCCAGTTGCTACTGAACAGAACCTTTGGGAGAACCATGACCTGGATGAGAGATGCCAAACTACTTTAAACAGACATAATCACTACAAAGACGCCAGAAATCCTGACAGAGAAAGCACAAAATGATGACAGAGAGACAAAAGCAGAACAGAGATACCAACTGTCAATAAAGACGCATCATCAATTATCAAACGTCATCAAAACCAACACAAGGAGAAACAACAACTTTACTACAGAGACAGAAACTGGTGTGAAAATGACCACAAACAGGCCAAAGCCTATGACAAGCAGATTTAAAATAACTACAGAGACAAAATGTGGCTTAAAAGAAGAACTAAATTAACTAAATGAACACAAAATGATGCTGAACACACGAAAAAAACCCACACTACAACAAAGAGACCATGAGGAGACACAAAACGTGTGCAGAGTCACACGATAAGACCAAAACAACACAAAAGTTAAAACAAAGACATAAAACTACTAGAAGGAAAACAACCACAACTCTACTACGAAGGAACAGAACACCATACTACAGAGAAACTGATCCGTGTTTTATTGAAACTACTAAGTGATGCCACCAGGAGGGAGTATGCACCAAGCAGAGCACTGTGATCATGACTTTTCTGTAGACAAACCATAGTACCTTAATAAGTTGCACGCTGCCTCTCAGCCACGCAGCAGCAGTTGCACCCATGCAACTCAGTTTGAAACTGTAATGAAACTAGTGCAGTTCATTCATGTTCGACGCCTGCTACACAACATCCTCGTCAGAACTGAAAGTTTTTCTATTCATGAACTAACTAGAACCACAGAAAGCAAAGTGACAACTGTTGACGTCACCCTTTAATGCATCAAAGGTTAAGGTTATATTATAGGATGCACATTGTTGGAGCGTGTTCTACCATAAAAGCTAATAAGAAGAAGAAATGATTTTAAGTATATATTGATGGTAATTCTACTTACCTTTTTTAAATGCAGGACTTTTACTTGTAACAGAACACACTACCTGTTACACAATACATCAAACATTATTTGAGGTGATGGTACTTGTACATACTGTTAGTAGAAACTCATACTGCCTCTCCAGGTTTTTCTGTTTAGCTGAAGAGTAATAACAACACCAACATTATTTTACTGTGACTAGATAATCTCAGCTACCGCCACTGACAAATTACACCAAACTTAAGTGGAACCTGTGGTGTATTGTGGTCAGTGTGACCCATTAAAGGCTAGTTTTTCCTGACAATGCACCAAGTATACATGGAGGGAGTAAAGCAGGTTTTTCGTTGTATTTTTAATTGGTTAAGTTACAACAACTACAACAAGCAGCTGCAGCTGTTAGCTGTTAGCAGCTAGCTGACCACAACACAGAGCAAATACTCAAACAGCTTACTAAAGGTGACAAAAAGTTGGAACAGGACTTTGTTACTTGGGAGGATAAAGTGTATCACAAGAAGCGAATGTCAGACAATCATTTTCACTGTAGGCTTTACATTCCTCAAAGTCTGGTCACCTTCCTACTCCAGAGCTTCCATGAAAACCCGTTGACTGGCCATACTGGAATCTTCAAAACATATAAAAAGACTTTACTTCATTGTGGAAAGTAAAGAAATGCCAGATAATAAAGTCTTGTCCCCACTTTTCCCAACTGTCATCTTTAGTAAGCTGTTTGAGTATTTGCTCTATGTTGTGGTCAGCTAAAAGCTAACAGCTAATAGCTAATAGCTAATAGCTAGCCGCTAGCTGCCGTGTGGTGTAGCGTTAGCACAGGTGGGACTGGCTTTCACCTGGGAGCTTCCTTACCACTGTACACTGACGTGTTCTGGCCTTTTTTCCTCGTTTTGATGGTCGATGTTAATCCTTTAAAACTTAGCCGCATAGACCACAATAACTTTGGGCTAATCCACCGGAGCTTGACAAACTTCCTCAGTCGATCCGCCATCTTTCACAAACTTTAACAACGGTTAACAAAGTTAACTCGTAGTTAGCCGTTGCTGTTATAATCTGTGGCACTTTATAAAGTTTGGTCAGCGATTACGCATTTAAACCTGGAATTATTTAGCTTTGTAAAGGTTTTCGAAGAAAAGCACCAGTCGTGTAAGACCGGCGGTCACGACCCGAACCCGAGGCGACCCCAGCCGCAGTCGGTGGCTGAGGAAGAAGGGTCGACCTGGAGACGGCAAACATAATCTTTAAGACAGTTGTTAATGGAGTAAATTATTCTCTCATAATAAAGTCTCATAATTAACCAGATAAAATTTCAGCCCGCCCCAGAGAGGCACACAGCCTGCTTCTCTGTCCTTGCGCTCGGTAATGAAACCGAAAGTGAAAGTAAAACAGCTTTTGACACCAATAATGTGAAACACACAGCTACCAGCTGGGGGTAACTGCATGATGACAACATCATTCGTATATGCAAATTGTGTTCATCAGAACCGGTTGTTTCAAAATAAAGATAGCACTTTAAAATACAGCTAAACACTTAACATTCAGCACATCAGATTGAGAGATGTGGATAGAACCACAAACAATTTAATTCCCACTGTGGCCTACAGGATTCACAAGGGTTTATATTTTCCATCAGGATATTGATTTTAACATGTATGTGTAAGAAGCAGATAACTATGTGGTCAGGAAAACTGAAAATGGACTGAAGTGTAATATAATACTATGATTTTCTTAATTAGCTGGACCATGTTATCATGAGGCCTGATTCTGTTCTGGGTGTGGAGCCAGACCTTCTACTTCAAACTCCTCTGAACACCAGACAATCCTTCCCACCTACACAGAGGAGCACATTCAGCCTGAATACAAAGAGAGAACCGCAGGAGATCCTTCCTCCCAGTGGCCATTAAACTGTACAGTTAATTTAACCACTGTAATGGGGATGGGGACTGGAGCCAAACTGGATTAGTTTACTGGGCAGTGTATTTCTTTGTTGCTACTCAAAAAACACATGCAATACAAGTGACTCATATAATATTTTCCCTGTTGTTGCCTTGTTCTTGATGATGATGTTAATTGTGTCATCACATCCACACTTCCAGCTTTTGCACGTGTGTTTACTGTACTGTAAACCACATGATTTTTAATAATATACAGATAGTTCTGGTGGATACATCACATGGTGCAGTAAAGCACAACAGACACAAATAAAACACAGGCTTCACCAAAGTAAACTGAGATTAACTGTACTGTAGTTTTATTTTGAAGTTTCCCATACGGAAGCTGTTTGTGTAGTAGCTATATTAGTGATGGCACATGAACACATGACTGAAAACACATTGGTTCCTCCTAATAGAATTTCAGTTGCATGTCGCTCAGCTGCACAGGTTGGATAATGAAGGCTCTACATGTGTTTTTCCTGACCGCTGTCGCAGAATTTGCGATGGGTAAGTTATTCAACTCAACTTAATTTATCATCCAACATCATCATGTTTTCTTGTACACTGATCAGGAGGAAATACTGCAGTCTGAATTTTCAGCTGTATATACAGTATGTGTCTACTTAACAACCATGCTCCAACTGAGAGCAGGGGAGTCGATGAAACTCGGTGTAAAATGTGATTAAAAGTTCAGTAAATGCTTTACAGTCTTTACAGTGGGCAGGAACAACGACATGACAAAGGCTCAACAGGTTAAGAAACTTTACTGTTTCTCCTAAATATGTGGGGATTTTTTTCTTTTTTTCTTTTTTTATGAGACCTTACTGATATCTACGCCCATTCACAGGTCTCAAACTATGATCAGATCGTGATGCCATCTAGTGGCTTTACTGTGTGGACTGTCTGTTAAATCCTGTTCAACTGATCCGGATTTAATAATCTTGTACTTGTTAATTCCTTTTCTATGACAGGATTATTTTAACATGTTAAATGG
>OMLM01004833.1:2249-14738 GCA_900302695.1 Helostoma temminkii
ACAGTGGTGAGTAACAGTCACTCCTGGATTGAATTAATGTTTTTTTAATAGCATTCCTCTCAAAAGGCATCTGAACAATTTCCCCAAGGGGATCAATAAAGTATCAATTATTATTATTATTATTATTATTATTATTATTATTATTATTATTATTACATATTCCACTAACCCTAATGATGCATTGACATGACACCAACCCTTAAAATTTGATTGTTAAAAGTTATATTAAACTGGCAAGGCGGAAAAAAAATGTACCAATCCAATCAACGATTGGCCAAGTGTGGCACACACCCGGAAGTGATTAAGGTAGGTTACTTGTATGCCTAGTTGTGGGTATTCCTTAGTATATTTGTTAAAAAAGACTTCCGTATGTAACTGAACATATAGATAATTTAGGATAAACAAAATTCAAAGGATACGGGTATTTGTTTTTTCAATCTCAAGTAGTGAGGTATCAATACATGCTTACAAAAGAAAACAGATTGCACCTCAGTTTGGCCTCAGCACTCACTTTTAGAAGCTTTTAGTCGGCATCAGTGATATGTTGACAGCATAACAGTCAGAAACTGATTTTGTACGTAATTTTCCAAAACATAAACAAATATTGTCTGGAAACGGGCTCACAGAAACCCACTCAAGCCATGGCAAATGCTTAGCTAGCTTAGCTGGCTAGCTAGCTTCATTTGTTCATATGCTTAATGTCTTTCCAGAAGAAACGCAAACATTACCGATGGTATCGCATATAACTTTTAATTTAGCTAGTCAAGTTGTATTTTGTTATTTTACACACTGTGATTTACAGTTTTAATGCCGAATAAAGTGTCAAGGAGGTCTTCGCTTTTTCGCTCGTGTTAGCTTAGCTCAGCTAGCTCATTAGGTTAATGTTAGCACAAGCCACACTTGCTAACAGTTTTTCCATCAACCGAGAAATTCCAGCATAAAAAGGCCTTTATGAATTATTTTATTTTTTTATTAACATTTTTTTCACTTTTACTCTCTAGAAACACTCAACTTTTATAAACTGTAGTCACATCTAGTTTTGTTAGTTTTCTATAACATGGATATTAGCTTAATTATCAGAGCTCTGGCTGTATCACAAAGTCTGATCACATTTGTCATGGAAGTTTACGTTAATCTGAAGTGTAATTTAACAAAACAACACCTTCATTGCATGTTGAGTGTGATGAGAAACTGTTCAATTTCAACCCCTACTCGAGATTTCCAGCAATAAAACTGCAGTGAGGCCCCGTGCATTGTTTAATAGTGAGTAACTGTCTGAAGTCATCTCAGTAATCATGTTAGATGACAATGTTGATGTTGAATGTGGATGCAGACTAGGTCTGGAGAGAGAAATGAGTCAGCACCTTCAGTATAAACAGGGTTCATCTGGTGGTTGTTAGTGTTGTAGGTTCAAAAGGAAACAAGGAGAAATTGTTTCTGGAGAGGATGATGTATGTTAATTTTTATTATCCAGTCATTTCTAGGGAATATTATGGCGCCTTCATTCATTTTAAATAGCGTAACCAAAACATTATGACCTCATCTTAATATAATGCACTCCAGTATGACTCCACCACCCACTATGACTTCAATTATAAACACTACTTAATCAAAGCCTAAAAACTTAAAAACTGGGAAATGATTACTTTGTAAAAGTAAAATTCACAGTATAGCTGTTGTATTGGATTGCTTTAGATTGTACAGGTGGTCATAATGTTATGCCTGATTGGTGTATACCCAGCCCACTGTGCTTTCCAGGTAACCTTGTGAATTGTGGATATGTTTGGATGATAGAGAATAGCACAAGCATCTGGTGCATGTCTGTTGATGAGGATGTATTATCACATTGGAAATGAGAAGAAGAGTAAACAGAGTATCCTAACACAACTACTGTAAGACCGGATTAGACCAGATAAACAGCAGCTACTGAAGTTTGGGTTGAGGTAAGCTCCACCAGTTATTATTTTAAATATGTTTTAGGATGTTAACCGTTATTTACAGTCTACAGTTCATACTGTCCCTACAGTATGTAGGTTACTAACTGTACTACTAGCCACCTAACACTGGAGGTCAGTGTTATATTAGGATGCTGATCAACATAGCTTGCATTATATATCCATTTTAGTTTAGGTTACAAACCTTTTAGCAAGACTTGCACCTTTACCTGTATATATCACTTCACTATTTTTCATATGGATAAAACCTTTTGTTACTGATGCCGTTCTTCTTTTTGTTTTTTCAAAATCCTTCTTGAGGCATGTGTGGATTTTCAGAAAGACGAAGTAAAAGAAAGAACAAAGCACAGTCAGATTGGTTTGAAAAAGAAAGTCATTATTTAAGGCACACCTTAATAGCTTCATCACATTTGGTTACAATAAACACACAGTGACAACTGAAGGACAGCAAAACTCACAAGTGTGGAACAATTCTGTTTCCAGAATAAATATATATTTTTAGATTGATTATTCTATACCTTCACTTTTTGAAAGGGTCTAATTAGTACCACTTCTGAACCTGATGCAATAAGTCCAACCCATGTGATACTCCTATTATATCTATATATATAATGTTTAACAAATATTATTTACTCTGGGTATACCCACATACAGTCCATCTGTTTAACTATCCCACGATATCTTACAGCTTTCCAAGGGATAAAGGAAATCATCTTTGGATCTGTAAATTTACATCAGTGACAACAATAACAACACAAAGGTAAGTAAAAACCTACTGTACCAATTTATGTAGAAAGTTCCAATGGTTTTTAATTGACTAAGTTTTAAGTGGAATATCAACTATTATAGATGTCAAAGGATTAAGTCATGTGACAAATAGATAAGATAAAGGTCAATAGAATGACTAGGCATTAGTATAAATCACATTTATTTACTAATTGTGAAAAAACCCAGGTTTTTCTACCTACACAGTTTAGGGGAACCAATTCTGTGCCATATTTACAGTATAAGGCAACATTCAGCAAATTTCAGAGGCAGGTGTATTTTACCCAGGATGTACTACTACTGTACACTAAAATCTGCTACAGAAAATCTTGCATTATGACTGTGAGAGTATTGCCTTACATGGTATGTATTTGTTTTCTTGTTAACAATTGTGTCTAGCTGGTGCTGAATGTCAGATTACTGCTGAATACCATCTGCACAAGAGTTTTGTTGCAGTAGACTGCAGACATATTCTTCTATGGGAGCAATTAATTGCAGTAAAAATGCAGAGCCTTATCTGGTGGCACATATGTAACTGACTATATCCAACACAAAAGAGGGAGGTCTTTGACACAAATTTCAGTACGGACATTAACTGCAAAATGAACCTTATCTAAAACTATTTCCTTATCCTTGTCTATTAAACCATTCCTTATGGAATAAGTATTCTCTCACAGATATTTTTTGTCTCTCTGTGCATAAATGCTACAGTTAATGAAGAAGCATGTGCAAAGCAAGGTTCAGTGCAGAACATATAACACCTACCAACTACCTTTTCTTAGCTATAAACCCTTATTTGAAGACCCAGTTGGTCTCTTGCAGATTGATGCAGCAGTTGGCCCAAAATATGTGCATTTTGGGGAGTTTAAACTATGGATGCACCGATCCAGAACTTTTTCAGTTCTGATTCTGATAACTGGACTATGCAAATCTACCGATACCAATCAAGTATAATTGTTGAATTCATATTCTGTAAACTTCGCTTTGTGGACGACAATGTAGGCATATGCCTTGACTTAAACATAGCTTTCTTGTCTTTGTAAAACATAATGTCACAGATTAACTATGTGACAGATTAACATAGAGATAAATGGACTCCTGAAGTAATAATGGGGCAGATATTTGTTAACATCGGATTGGTGCATCCCCAGTTTGACAGTAACCTTAATCAGAAAGTTTTCCGACTCAGTATGATTTCAGCTTTCAACCAAATTGGTTTGTTTTAGTTAAGCAGCTCTCTATAAACTCCCAAACTGAAGAATAAACCTTCAAGCTTAATATTATATCCATGCAGTATCATTTGCCTATATCCATCTGATGCAGTCCTACCATTAGTTAGCTGGCCTAGTAAAGCATAATGACCACTACAACCATGTATCCGCTGCTATGATAAAGTGAGCCATTCATGCTCAAGCCTACAGTTGAGCTCTTCAATGTCTCTTAGAGGAATCTGTGGTACTGTCATAAAAACAAAGGCCTAGCTTTACTTTAATTACTTACTATAATAATTAAATTATCATACTCATTTCTTAAGTGTTTTTCATTAGTATACCTTAACCAGCTGTTTATATCAATTCATATTCCATTTAAACAACCATAATCAATGAGCAAATGCTTAGCTGATGTTAAAAATCAGAGGGTCCATCCAAGCAACAGCTCATACAGATTTCAGCCATAGTTGTGCACATCAGACCTATTTGCTATGAAGCATTCTTCATTCTCCCTTTTTGGCAGAGAAGTGATCTCCTTTGCACTTCAGCTTACTGCTCAGAGAAGAGGCTGAGCAGACCATAAAGCACCAGAGTGATGTAAGGGAGCATGATACGAGTGACACTCTGCTGAGAGTCATTCCTCGTGGTGGCAGAATTGCCTGGCTCTGGCATGGCTGCTGCTCCAGGAGTCCATTTCACTCCCGCAGGTCTGGAGCTCTTGATAGTGCGTTTTTTTTGTACTCTAAGTGAACAGTGATGCACAGGTTCATAAAGTGCTGCATTTGTGTGTGAAATAGTGGTGCAGGAACATTGTAGATGGATTTGAGAGCTGATAGAACAATGTGTCTGGTTGTACATTGCTGATCGACAAGCTGTAGGCAGGTGCAAGTGCTAAGGGAGTAAGTAGAGATCTTGATTCATGAGACCTATCCTGATAACAAGGCAGCCGGCTCAACATTGTTATTCTGTCCGTCCTCTATTGCCTTGTTCTTCTCGCTTGTGGAGAGCTCAGAAGACTCGGAGTCCACCACTGCTTTCCTTGACCTGTTAAGTTAAGAATATTTGTTATATATATATAATATTTAACAGATGCCAGTACCTAAAATAAGCCATACATTCTTCAGTAAGGCAAATGTAGCAACTACATTAATGTAATATTTTGTTAACAAATGTAAAGGCCCTATTTTTGCACATTTTATAAGAAATTAAGTGATACCGGGACAAGAGATTTTGCCTTTGTTGCTGCTACAGCCCTCAAACTCGCCACCTAGTGAAATTTATAAATAGAGCAGGACCAAGCACAATGTTCAAATGAACATAGGAGCACAGATGCAATAACAATATCACATCCTCTAAAAACATGTTTAGAGGTTTGTATAAACTCTGAATCATACAATAGATCACTAAACTCTCAGTGTTGTCTCTGTCTCTTATAACTGTTTTGACAGTGTCATGTGAACTAGGTCTAGAAATCATATTCTTGAAAGAGAAGAAGCTCTGCTTGATTTCAGTGAGGTGCTGGGGTACCTGTGTAGAGTGTGCAGGAGGCATGATGTGACATTTTCTGGACTTTGCCCCATGGAGCTCTCATGCAGCACACTCACGTGCACTTTTCAGCTAACAGCTAATTGTAGCTAGTGGGGCACAGAGTGAAGTTGTGGATAAAGTCCTTAGATTGTTTTGGTTCTCAGAAGGCCATGTGAGATCAGTTATAGCCCTATGTTTGTGAAAATACATCGTTCTTATTTTACTTGTTTACCACTATTTTTTGGTTGGTAACTAATAACAGTTATTCATTTTATAATTTTACCTTAGCTTTAGGGTTTTGATGAACTAAGATGGCCACTAATGTTAAACATCTAATCATTTTACCATTCTCACAGCTTCTGGTTGCTAAAATTTGTTTTGTACTGCCAGTTTACCATTTTTTCTGTGTATTATCTTCTAAAGTAGGTAAAACTACAGTACTGTGTACTTTCATTTTGTGTCCCATCTTAGGTTCTGTATTCTGTTTGCTACTGGTCCTGGGAGACCCAAGATTGATTAATGAGTTTTTACCTTAGTAGATATCTTGTATTCTCAGTTTAATTATGCGTTATGAGTCTTAGTCTTCACTTGCAAGAGTAACAATTTCACTTGTTTTAACATTTATTCATATAAATCAATGATGAATGCTATACTTGATATTTAGTCAGTTTTAGATTTTCCAATTCTAATAATTGGGGACCCTCTTTTTTGGCAGTTTCCGTGTGTCTGCCTCAGCCACACACCCACTTATATGGACCAGATCCTCTGCCACAAATAGCCACATTGCTGTCCTTTCACACCATCCTACATGCTTTCACCAGTCGGCAAAGAAAACTGTTTTTCCCACTTTAAAGCTGGGGGAATGCATGCCTACAGTCCAAACTCTTGAGCATTTTAATGACCATATATACAGCTGTGTATATCATTCGATTAATAGTATGTTAAGAGCTTCATTAGTTTTTAATTAAAAATTTCCACCACAAATAAAAGATGACCAGTATTGTCCAGAGAATGTGCAGGGCAGATTGTGGAGGTTCCTTACTTTTCTCTGTTAAAAACAATGAAGTCTCTCTGGACGTTGTCCAATCTCTGCTGCAATTGACCATTCTGTAGGAAAGACAAACAGAGAACCACATCACCAACTCAGCAATTCTATAGCTCAACCGGTGGCAGTTCTGGAAAAACAACAACAAAATTACAGTCATAAGTCATTTCTTCCACAATATAATATATACACTAAACAGTTATGCAACATCTTTTCAGTTTTTACCTCATACTGGATATTATAAAATGTTCAGTCCACTCATGGCTTTACTCATAGCACTTTCTATTTAATAAGATGCTAGTAGAAGTACTTGACCTAACTTTAAAGGACACTTATGCTCTCTCTCCACCTGTTCCATGTACTCATACATATTTGGCCCAGTTAATCATGTGAGAACATCTTGTTCTGTCACACCAGGTGTCCTCACACTACTGTACTGCCAAGACAAGTAGAAGTGCTCTTTCACTCTCCCAAGGAGACAGTGAGGAGAGAGATCAGAGAGATGGTTCATGATCGTAACACTGTACGAAGAACACAGAAAATGAACAAATGCTCCAGTGTGCTCATTTAAAGCTCTAACTCAAAAATGGATCTTCCCAGTGTCTGCATTTACTCAACATGTATCTTACTTAACACTTAACACATGATGGTCAACATTAACATGTGCTTCTTCCCCAGAACCCCACATATCAGCTCTGCAAACTCCAAACTCAGCTTCTTGGAAATCTTTTCAGGTGTGAAATGGTTGACTCCCTGTCAGTCACACAGCCCAGCAGAAAGGCTCTGTACAGGTGCTGTCACTGTGGGGGAGCAGCCACTGGCACACCAAAAGCCATCAGCCGAATTAGGACAGAAATGTGAAAGTAAAACAGAGGGAAGTCCTTCATTCTCCCTTTTTGGCAGAGCATTTGAAAAGTGCACAAAAAGAACAGCTTGTGCATTGTCTTATAATTTATCATGTGTTTAAGAGAGAATTGGATAGAGTGAAGAAATAAGACACAGGTTTATGTTTGGCTTATCTCTCAGTTACAATTTCTTTATCTGTGGGTTTATGGCTAAGGGGTGGTGCCACGGCAGCATAACAGAAGAAAACTGCACATTCACATTAACACAAAAGAAACATGACTACATAACCACAGAACAGCTACTGTGGTTATGTAGACAGAGACTGGGGATATTTGTGTGTGGGTGTTGCAGACTGCAGAAAGGACAAAGAAAGAGACAGGCAGACAGAGACAGGAGGAATACTGTATGTCATTTGTCATACATCAGTCATAGATGTGATATAGAAGAGATTTGATGGATGGCAGACTCAAGGTGTCACTCAAGGTGTCTCTGAAGGTGTCATAATGACATATCCATTGATCTACAGCCATGACAGAACCTGACAATAAAAGTGTTGCACGGTAACACTCATGAATATTGATGCAAAGAACCAGATATTATAATTTATAGAAATGGCGTCTGTAACTAGTTGTAGAGGTGCATAAGCTATACTGCTGCAATGCTTGCAGTAGTTTCAGTGCCTGTAAGAAGTTTCAGCTTTCATGCAAGCTAACATTTGGAGCTTCTTATGCTGGTGATTTAAAAGCAGCTGTCTTTTAGGAGCACCTGTGACCACATTTACATTTTAATATTAGTCAAACGTAGTGCATCTTATATCATCATTACACTACGTGGCTAAGTGTAAATAAATTCCATTACAATTCCTTCAAAATATGATTCTCTGCTCTCTTAGCAAAGTTGTTTTTATTATTATCATCATTTGTCCTAAATGGTATACAGTCACATCCCTTTGCCAATGTGTGAGAGTATGGCATTTCATAGCAGGTGTCCCAAACTAACAGATACTGTATCACCAAATGTACGATTATAAGCCAGAAATCTTTGTAATTTACACTTTGTGTAACTACACAGTGAAAAGATTGGATATACTCGCTTTTCTCTTTCAGCATTGCTTTGTCCTTCAGTAGCGCCGTTGTGTAAATCAATTGTGTCAAGGCCTCTATAGTTACTGAATCTGTGTTTTTTTTTTTTTTTTTTTCCTTTTCCACTGCTGTCTGTCTTGATCGTTGAGGGTCAGATGGACATTGTTGATTCCCTCCCTTTAGGATTGTTTGGAGGGATGGATGAAGTCAGAGAGAGAAGGTCAGAAAGAAACTTGGCATTCACACAGAGTAAAAGAATAAAAAGCGAGGCCATCAACAATTCACCGCCTGTGTCTATCTCTGGCTCTCTTTATTTGACGTGTTTTAAAACACAGTCCAGAAGCTAATTGCTCCATCCGCTAAATGAAACTTTTAATGAGACAGACATACAGTGAGTGTCCTGCTGGACATGAGCCCAAAAGGGCCATTTCTCAATGTCCTTGTCTGGAATCACTGTCTGAAAATGGGCCTGACTTTTAAATTGTACAGTAGTTGAAGTAGGAATTATGTGATATTCAAATTTAGAACACATTAATCACCTAATAAAAGGATTTTTTTTTCTATTTCTTAAAAGAAAGTATGATATACACTCACTAACTAGAGTATCAGGTAAATGTGATACAATACAGCAGCTCTGCCACAAATTCTGCCTTTATAAGATTGTAATTTCTCACTTTTTGTGTCAAAGGTGAAAATTGTACTATATATTATTGTGCTCATAGTGCATGGTGGAGTTGTAATGGAGTGCAATGGATTTGAACTGAGATCTGTATATAGTAAGATGTGTTTCTAATGTTTTGACCACCCTATTAACATAAATAAGGTTTGCTGTATACATTTTTTTCTCATTATTGCATTTGTCCACAGGATGATGCTCAGAGAAAACCTGTTTGTGCTCTTTCTGGCTAATGCATTTTGTCGATTAGTCTACCTAATGTGTAGAGTGTAATTTGTGGAAGAATGCAAATTTTTTTTGCTCTCACAGCACAAGTCCTGTTTTATGATGTTCAGATATGTAATTGAGTGAATTGAATACTACATTAAGATCGTAGCAGTGACAGGGTGACACAGGCAAAGAGATAAGAGGGGACTTACTACATATATTTACTGGGGGGAGGTATTAAGGAAAGGGGAGAGTACAAAGGTTAGAAAGGAGAAAAGGAAAATGAGGAGAGGAGAAGAGGTATATGCAAAAAGAATACTGAGCAGGCTTAGGGTAATGAGTAAGAAGCATGCTGGGGTAGACATTAGGGCAGGTAGAGTTCTTCATTCAGTATTGATCTGCTATGCTATACATATCTCCCTCTTACTCTCTCACACACACACACACATCAAGCACTTTCTTTCTTATTCTCTCTCTTACATGCATCCATCACAAGTGGCCCCAAAGGCCCTCTGTAAATGGATATGGGGAAGCACTGCACAAACACAAACTGATATTTTTAGACAGTAAAGCAAGTATTTTCTCTGACAGAATATATCAGCACACACTGGAAAATGTGACTATTTTAAATGAATGATGGATAACACATAAGGTAAACAACTTTGAAATAAAGGTTAAAGGTTTCCCTAATGGATTTCATAGAATATGATTGTGTTAATGTTCTCTCTTAGAAGTTCAGCAAATGTTAATCTCTGCTATTTATTACTACTAAACTCACTGATCTGCATAAAATGTGTCAAAGAATGCACAAAAACCTCACGTCTCCTTTCCCCAGTAAAATATATTGTCCAACTTTTTTGTCTTTTTTTTATTATATTAATCAAATTATCCATTGTTACGGGAATAAATAAGGTGATTTCAGTTAGGAAATGCAAGCAACAAACAAAGACTCTACTCTGAATCACTGACTTTAATCTGATCATATGGCCTTACTCTATGTCTCCATAACAAACGTTTCCCTGGAAGGCTACTATCATTATTTCATTAGTATGGGAGACTCTCTTTGTCTGAATGGGCCAAGAGGTGACAGATGTTGCCTGGCTGCACTGTGAGATACAACGAGTATATACAACACATAGGCAGCTCTCCACAAGCAGTTGTCAGCTTTTATAAAACATTGCCTTCTCTGACATCTTATTGTGAGCTGGCACAGTATATGCTCTAGAGTCTAGACCATATAAATTGCTTCATTTTTATTAGAAAGTAAGTCCCAAAAACTTGTGCCAAAAGAGTGAGAGAAGGGTCAAACTTTGTATGGCTCAGTTTGTACGTGAACACCAGTCTGCCGAAGTCATAAATGTTTGAGGACATGTTGACAAGTATTAAAATTAACAGACCTTAAATAGTTTTCCAAGGCAAAAACTGGCAATTACTGGCTAATGGAAACCTTGGTTTGTAAGAAAGGGTTCAGTAGTTGCTTAATGTTATAAGTACTGCCTTGACTGCCTAATTCTTTAATTTAACTGAAAAAAAAAAATCACTCCTCTTCATAACGGTGATTACGTCCGACATGACATGATGTTCTGTTTTTACCTGCTCTCATAATATCATCTAAACGAGCACAGTGTTGGCTTTTCTCCATCTCATCAATTCTGCTTTTTCACCTCCAGGCCTCCATCTGAGCTTCGCGTGACATAATGGTGCAAATGATCTATTGACTGTTCTACTGTAAATACATGTCTTCTGATAGACAGACTTGGAGATTTGTTTGCTAATGATGCATCAGCTTCTCTACTGAAAACTGGAGGGAAAGTGTTTTTAGTGGGAACCTTTTCCCTTTACTGCACATCTGTGGTAAATAAGTGGAAAAGCACGTTTTTTTCCCAAGTTACAGAAACCAGGTTTCCCATTTGCCATATCCAGGTTACACACAGCAGTGTGTACTGTGGTTTCTTGGGTGCATGTAAATTAACTGATCACTTTGTACTTTTTCACAGTAAATGTGTTTGTTTAATTGGGTTCCTTTTATCTTTACTGGTTTATGACTGTTTGTGCATAATTTTTTACATTCAGGAATAGTGGAGTAAATGTTAGCTACATCTTTTTTACTATGCTAGCAGAGGAGGATGAATATATTTTTTTCAAACACAGTATTTTTAGGATTTCTTCCAAGCTTATTCATACTTTGAATACTACTATATTACCACAAATAACTTCAGGTCTTTCAAGTTACATTTATGAGACAAAGATTGGCATTTATTATCTTACAACAGTGCACTGACCGAAAAATAAAACCCTGATGTTGGTCAATGCTGCTTTCTCTATCATGAGTGTGTGCAGTATATCTGTGTGTTCCTCCCACCTCTCACTTGATTTGATCAAATTAACCTTTTGGTACTGCATGTTTTGTACAGACAGCCAGAGGACAACAGCAAATTTTTGTGGATTAAGTGAAATAATGGAAATTAAAGAGCTAAGAATTATGCACAGCAGACAGGTGGTACATTTATTCTACACATGTGTGCTCGAAATTCTTAATAGCCTTTCAGACACAGACCAAGAAGCATCAGTATCACTTGTAAGTGGGCCAAATGAAGCCCATATTTCAGCTTTTTTTGATGAACACTGAGAGGAAGCATCACTTGTATAAAAGTGATTTGGCTAATTTGACCTTAGTTTCTTTGCTGCCACCTTTGTCATCCTTCTTTTGTAATGCACAGTTACTGCGAGTTGTTTTGTCTTACCTGTGGAGACCCATCAGATTCCTGGTCCTTAGTCTTTCTAGCAAGCCTTTTCTTCTTCTTGTGAAGTGGTTTGGATTCTAGGATCATTTCCTCCAGCTCGAATGTGGGGTCACAGTTTAGTCTCCGTCTCTACATACAGGACATAAAGGAGAGGGATGCATAATACAGCTTAAGTTTTGTTTATGAGTCACTATTGTGCCATACTATGGTAAAGTGTACTAGCATACTATTTAGGGGTGTAACAGTTCTCGAAAAAAAGACAGAAACAGTGACAAGCGCATCTGAGCAGGTCTTTTAAAAAGCATGAACCTTGGCACCTCTCCATGTCGATCTCTGATGAAGACCGTGCTACACACAATGCACCTTCTGGTGCACAGAATTTCAGCCCGTGTGTGTGTGTGTGTGTGTGTGTGTGTGTGTGTGTGTGTGTG
>OMLM01004833.1:27121-69914 GCA_900302695.1 Helostoma temminkii
CACTCACACACACAGCCCAAGTTGAACTGCTTAGGTGACATCACTGCGTAATCATCCATTTACTATAGCTGTGTGAGGTGTGTGTGTGTGTGTGCAACAGCTGACCAATCCCCAACAGGGAGTAGCAGCATATGGCCACGAAGCAGACCTACTTACAAGACATCTCCTAACAGAAGGTCTTTTAGTTAACTTGTTTGGCAGAGTTTTCTTTTGTCCACGGTGAATGTCCATGGTGAAATGGTGATTTTTAATTTTTATAAAGTCATGGTAAACGGTTACTTGTTAATTTAGTTCTCTCTCTCTCTCTCTCTCTCTCTCTCTCTCTCTCTCTCTCTCTCTCTGCTTGTGCTAATTTGTGTGAAACTGAAATTGACACTAAAACCTGCCATTTTACATTTGATCAATCATTCAGAAGAAGAGCCATTTGGATTAGCACTCTATCCTCCAGATCCTACAGCATCACACCCTTTTATTTCAGCTCACAGTTCAGAAAAAAAACAAACAATGCTTTAACAAACACAGCATGACAGTGTGGACGCAAAAGGCAAATGAGCGTGTGCACTTCTATATTATGCTGTATTTGTTCAAATAAAATCCTTTATGCTGCAAAGTCTGCCTAGGCAACAATTGAAAACCTGCCTCTAAGCATTTCTTCATCTTTAATCAGTGCAGATAAGATTCAGATAGGCAGCTGTTTGATAAAATCCTTAGAAGAAGTTACTGTAGGTCCTAAACTTGGGATGACAAGTCAAGGTAGCTCAGCGTGTGAGAATAAGGTGTTTAAAAATGTAGAACCTAATAAATATTATTAGAAAAAGAGCTCTTACCATGTTCATCCAGTAAGATGTTGTCAGGTTTGATGTCCCTGGAAAAACAATACAGAATAGCAGGGTTAGTATGTGTTTATTTGCATGTAAATTGCATACAAATATAAAAATTTTGTATCGTCTGGAATATATATATATATATATATATATATATATATATATCCGGAACCTTAAACAATTCTGATGTTTTTAGCTCTGTGTGTGTGTGTGTGTGTGTGTGTGTGCGCACGCACATGGATATAATTGTTTGTTTTTGTATTCAAGTGTCATAGTGATAATGGAAAGACGCATCTCCTGAGTTTGTTGCTGATCATATTTTACTCAAAAGACACGCATTTTCACTCTGATGTTTTCTATGACTCAAAATCACCCCAAACCAACTATTTAGTGTGAGACTATGTTTGTGCTGTGATGTAAAAAAAAGTTTAGTTACTTGTTGAACTTTTACCCTGGAGACATGACTTTGCAGCCTAATTAGCCTAAGTATGAGGCCCTATGTTTGCCTAAACTTAAGCATAACATCACCACAGAACAGGTTGATCATATCATGCTTATTGTCACTGTTTTTGAACATTTTGAATACACTACTAAACTAGAAACACATTCACCATGGCCTAATTTCTACAAAGGTGTAGTTTTTCACTTTCAATGAGTCACTCACAAGTTTTATCCCTTGAGATAAAGAAAAATCAGCTTTACTTTTGTTTGCTGTAACATACTTTAATCATAAGCACACTTGGCTTTGGTGCTTCTGCTTTGCACTTCCCACAGCTCACCTGTAAATAAAACAGTGTGGGCGGTACTCTGATGTCTATTCTGTTTATTTGCTGCTGACGAAGTTTCTGTAGGTGGCACTTTCCTCTTGTCTGGCCTGCCAGAGATGTTACTCTGTTTTAATTAATTACCCAGTTTTTCTTCCACTTCTAAACAACTTGTTTTTCTGTCACAGATATTTTAAAAACAAAACGCTTCCTGTGTGCACAGTAAACCAAACGCTTCCAGGACATGAATATGTAGTTGGCTGACTACTGTGTGTTGAATCATTACACTTCAGAGAATGACAGAAATTGACACATAATACCACAGATTGAAACTGGCACTGTGCTGCACCAGTGTGTACCAGGTGTGATGAAAGCCGAATATCTAATGCATTTGAGGGGGAAGCGGCGACAGCAGGTTATACTGTGGGAGTAGCTGAGACACCTGAGATATGGAACAGGTGTAAACTGAGGCTTGCCAAGCTTCTGTTTTTTATGTTCTGTTGTGTTTCTGCCTCTTCCATTATCAACCTGATGTTTGTTTTTGTTCTGCCCATTTTATTTCTTTGACACCACTTAAATCTAAGTGGCAGCACAGGCTTTTAAGAAGTTTTAACTAGAGAAACTTTTGGAGAAAAATATTACATACACAGGCAGAATCATGCTTCCTCCTTTTGAAGTACAGGGTGACAGGCTATACTTTCTTATTGCAATTTTATGCATGTATAGAAATGTATTCCATTACTTTAGTAATTTAAGAAAAGCATTTAGAGGAAAAGAGGTTAATACTCTGCCTATAAAGGGTTTTGTTGCACTGAAACGCTTTATTTTTTGCAGAAGAGTGACACTTGCCAGTTTACATCCAGCCCCTCACATCTGTGTTATTACACACATATGTGGACAAATGCAAACTTTTCTTACCAGGAAAATATTGGGTGGCTTATCAAACACTAACCATAGAATGAATGTATGAATGTTACAGAGAGAAAACTGAATTTTAACAGCTTTTAGTGACATAAAGGCATCAGTAACAAAACCAGGGTCCCTGATGATAATCAGAAACTTCAAAGACCACTCGACTGCCCCATGACGTCCCTCCTGGCCATTTTTTAAAATTCAAAGCAACATCAGTCTCCTCTTTTTCCCCAATTTCACTGATCTTTGTTTTTGATACTGAACAGTGCATTTTATAATGCATTGGTGTGGCTACACACTAAAGCTAAAAGGGTGGAGGGGTACAGAGTGTTCTCAGCTTCACTCTGGTTTCTTGTCTCTGCAACATATTCCCACAGCTTTAAAATGCTTTTAGCTGGAGCTAATATTCAATGTTCAATTCAGTGCTCTACCAGAGGAGCTTAGTAAATGATAAATTAACCCTACTTAAACACCTAAACCATCTGATGAGGTTATGGTATTTAATTTTGCTGCATACATTGCACAGTTTTTCTGACTGGGCAACAGGAACAGCAACAATAATTCATTCAAGATGTAATAAATGAAATGTATCAGTTTGCTTTGAAAATTATTAATGTGAAAATTAATGTTCATGCAATTTACAGTTTGAGAATGGAAGCACTATAGCAAACTCACACACCACACTGTGATAGTACTAACTTTGCATCTAATTATTTTGTCAACAAAACAATGACGAGACAAGCAATTTTTCACAGTGAAAACATGATTAAAACAAAATGAAACATAACCTTTTATATAATTAATTAAACACCATTTTTGCCCTTCATGCTGTATTTCCTGATAAGCAAACATTTTTCTCAACCACCCAAAAAGAATCTGCTTACATTCAGTCATGTTTTTTCATCTAACTACTATGAAAATTAAGAGATGAATAACTTTCCAGGTTTAACAATGTGTGCATTCTTTTAGTATAAAACTTATATTACAGTTTCTGTTATTGCTGCTCAGTAGAGAAGAGGGGCATGTAAAGTAAGTAAATCAAAATTAACACCGATACATCCACAAATCTAGACAGTGAGTGTCACTAGTAATAAAGTCAACTCCCCAGTAGAAACCCAGCAGTGTTTAGTGAATCACAGATCATGCTGACCTGTGTTTTGTGTGTGCCTGTGCATGTGTGTCTGCAGCACACTCATGGAGATGAGGACAACCTGTAGCATGAAGCTCAGCTTTTGGGCGCATTAGCAGATCGAGTAATGCCGGCCCAGGTGGTGGTAAGAAAGGTCGACCATGTAACCCTTAATTAGCTGACATTTGCCTCAAAGGCTGCCACTAAGGGAGAGTGGAGGGGCGTGCGTCTGCTAAAAAAAACAGGTTGCGAGTGAGAACAAGGAACGCTATTCTGTAGCTAAAGGCCATGCTGCCATTGTGAAGCCACAGGACAAGGAAGTGACGAGACAACTGACTCAAGAGATAAAGTAAAACAGCGAGTCTCATTAGGTATAAACACATAGAAAAAGCCAAGCTGTGGAAGTAGAGGCAATGATGGTGACCACAACTGAGTTATTCTTTTAACTGTTGACAGAACAACTTAAACCCGTTTTACCTGAAGCAGTGGGTTGTGAGTGCAAGCGTGTGCATTTGACCAAAATATGTGTATACTTTTTGATAACAGTAATATCGAGTCAGATTTCTAAAGTGAGATGCTTGTTGGCTCAGTGTTCTTAAATTATACAGTTTTGTTTTTATAGGGGATGATTTACCAAGCTACATAATAAAATAAACTTGTCTGTAATGATAAGTTTATATTGTTAACACATTTTTCTATAAATTTTATTTGTGCAACATGCTTTCATCACCTATTCTGAAAGAAATATATCAATGCACAGCTTTAACTGTAACACTGTAAAAACTGTAACATCCTAAACATTGTCCATTAGTTTTTTGGTGTAATAAAGCCAAATAATGAAATTTGGTTAAGGCAAACCAGGACAAATGAATAGTTCGAGACATCCTCCATGGGCTCATTGCTTTATAAATAGATGTTTTGCACTAAAAAAGTCAATATTTCATAAAGCTCTGAGAATTACACACAATCACAATCAATATTCACACTTTCTCTGTTGCTTTGAGTTTAATGATCCATGAATTTATTATATTTCCCTTTTATAGAAACATAAATAAGTAAATAAAGAATTACCTATCAGTTACCAACTACAGTCTTTGTATAAAATTTTTTTTTAAAGTCATGATGTAAATTAGATCCCACGACTAATGGTGATGTCTAGGGAAGGAACAGTGCTAATATTTATAGATTTTTTTCCCCTTCACTCTACATTGTAGCAGAATTTTAGTGTTTTATGCTCTCATTCATCCATTGGTGTTTCTCTAGAGAGGCCTTTTGATTATTGACCAAAGAAATTTGGAAACGTTGGCATCGGTATTTGTGTTAGGAAGTCTTAGGGCAGATACACTACGATTTTTGGTCCCATACAGAACAGGACGCTGTGAGACCAGTACAAAGCTGGTGGTTGTCAATTCGTGTGACCAAAGAGACTTTCTCACAGTGTCAAAAATTTAGGATGACCATCTCACAACGTGACTGCTGCTATGACCTATATCTACTAATCAATCAATCACCATGGTGCATGAAATTATGCACTGATCAACATGACACGAGTTCTTTGTTTACAAATGCAGTGGCCTTTGCATAGATGAGTTGCCACCTGCTGTTTGCAGCTGGCAGTTCGTCCTATGTTTATTAGCTTGGATGACTGCTATCCAGCTTCTATTAGTGCAAAGAAACAGATGGGTCTGCTGCATCCCCGGTCACACCAAGGCTGCGTGAAGACAGGATTGCTTGGCTAGGTGACACCTCAACCATCTGCAAGCTCTAAATGGGATGCTAGGGAAGGTGGCTTAATAAAGACGTGTATGAGATGAAACTGTGTACTCATCAACTGAATGAGATAAAATGTGACAAAAAGTAAATCATTGTGTTGGGAAATACTTGAATCAGTAAACTTGTAGGAGCATGTGGGTGTCTGGATATGGACAGTTTGTGATACATGAGCTTCTGTACTCAAAATCAGTAAAGTATGATGTAGCAATTCTTCTCATAGTCATTCTTCTCACAGCAATAATACATTTGTAGCTCTTCCAGGTGCACGTTTTTAATACTGATTCTCATTTCTTTTACAAATTTTCTTCAATTGCTGAGAGGAGAATAGAGGAAAAAATTGTAATAATGCAAACCATTTTACGCTCCAATTGTCAGCTGTGCATGAATCACTTGGCCATAAAAAAAGGGAGGGACAGAGGAACATCCACAGGGATAGAGATATACAATGAATATAGAAAATCTTTAAGTGTCAACTAGGAGAGGGTGGAATGGTAGGAAGGATGAACCTGGAGAAGACATTTTGACATGTAGAGGCCAAACTGAGAAAATGTTCTTCGCATTTATTGAGTTAAAGAGCTGTGGGCATTAACTCTTACTACTAATAAACTTTATAGAAAACAGAATGTATAGTGTTATTCTACACAGATGAATTGAGAAAAGGAAGTGAAGAGCCAACAAGATGACTGGGCCAAAAAAGAAATAGGTGAGCAAATTGGATAAAATGGATGAAGGGAGCAATAGAAAAAGGGAACAATGAAGGTAAATATTTGTGGTCCTTCTGAATGAGTACAGAGCTGAAGGGCTGGGGGATCTCGGTGCAAGCTGATCCCCTCGGCTTTTCTCTCGGTCGACTGGCCTTACAAGCTATTAGCAGGATCTAATGGCCTCATTACAGCCTGCTATCAGAGGTAGAAGGGTAATTGAACCCTGTACCTGGTCATACGATACTGCACAGATACTGGAGTGGACCAGCGCACCTGAGAACGGAGGCTTATTCACATACACAGGTCATGCCACATACTCAAATCATTTAAAGAGCTCACGAAAACGTACACGTGCTTACACACTTATAGTATCGAGAAGCCAGTAACATATACACATCAGTAATAAGTAACACTCACTTTAGATGTGGACTCTGAAGCAATAAGAGCACTCAGGGGAAGCATATATATTACCGTTATATGATAATGGTTCCAGATAATCTGTCACATTTAATGATAAAAAAGACTAAGACAAAGATAATTATTTATATCATAATTATTATTTGAACACTTCAAGATCATGTGTTATGAAAGTAAGGAGTAGTTTGAAGATGAAGAAAACCTCAAATATGCTGCTTAAAAATTTAAAGGAACACTTGATATTCATAGGATAACACCAAGTCAGTTAAACCTCAGTTTAACTAGTTTGCTAGTGTTAACGTTCCATCATTACTGCTGATTTGCTCAACAGTCCCATGTTCATCCCAAAAGGTCTGTTCAGTAGCAACCAGACTTGTTTCTTGGTTCTAAAGACGTTTCGCCTCCCATCCAGAAGGCTTCATCAGAACTCATGAAGCCTTTGGGATAACCATGACCTGAATGACCAAGAACCTTCACAGATGTCTCCCATGTTTACATATTTTCTGATACCTCATACCTTAACAGCATCCCAAATTAACACATGACCAGAAGCAGCAAATTAGTTTAACTTTTTCAGCCCTAACCCTTGTCTCCCTGTTTCAAAGGGCAATGTGTAGGGGTAGGGGTTATAATAATAAAGAAAATAATGATAATAGTAAAAAAAAAAAAGCTGCTCAAGTGAAATTGGTGTTACTGGTTTTCTTGATGCCACAGATTGCTGCTAGTTTAGTTTCATGGTTCTGCTACTTTAGAAGTTCTCTTCCTCACTCTAGAATAAAAGCAGAGACACAGCACACAATCTGTACTTAGAAATACTATATGCATACACTTAGATATGTAGAGTATCAGATCCCTCAGTTCTTCAGTTCCCACGCCTACCAGCCACCAAAGTCAGACAGCCCCTTCCTTTGAACATGAACTGAAAGCTCAACTAGACCCGCAGAGTGTATCAGCTCCAACACGGAGTCTCTCACTCACCCTTTCTTCTTTGTGTTAATGAAAAGCAGTTCTGACAAGTGTGGAATGGCTCAGGTGTACGTGTGTGTATTGTGGTGTTTAAGCACATGTGACAACATTCTCTGTATGACCGTAGAAACTCTTGAACTGGGAGATGTTCATTCCATATTCATTAACACGTACTCAGTGTGGCTAGTTGACAGAGTCAGGCTTGACAAGCCCTCTGTCTAATTTGGAGCTGATTTTTCTAAGACCCAGAGTGCTGTGTCTGGAATCAGTCAGTCGGCACTAAAAAGCCAAGGCAAAACTCACATCACAATTACCAGTGATGAATAATTCACCGAGTCAGAAACACTCAGGGAGTGTTACAAAAAAATGTCAGCTCTCACCCTCTCTCCCTGGCTCTTCAACTCTGTATCTCTGCCTTTATCTCCTTCTTTCTGTCTTCCAGGCGGCCATTCTGACTGCACGAACACACTGCTCCCTGCCAAAATCTCTATCCTTGTTTCTCCTACAGGCAGGCATGTGTGTTACATACATAAGCAGCCAATTAGTGATCGTTTTGGAGCAGACTGGCCGGTAAACATGTTCAGAGTGAAAATCTACTCCCACCGGCTAATCTGCTGTTGTGAGCTCGGATGAACTGTGGGAGATTTTCTACCACGATAATGCTCAGTTCACCATTTTGTTGTGGAAATCCAAGAGTTGGCTCCAGCTGGCACCTTAATCTGCATTTATGAAATATGATCATATAATTTCTTTTCCTCCTCCTCCTTCCTTATGGTTCTTCTTCTCTTGCAGGGAAATAAAACTTTTAGCACACTCTATGAATAAAGAATGCTTCACTTGAACACACAACAAACGCTTGGCATTTTGAGCAGATAGAGTACAAGTAACTGCCCTTCTTGCAGTGTGCATTAACTATGTCTTAATTTTTAGACCCATCTCTTAGAAGACCCAGTTTCATTCACTTTTAATTAACCAGATAGGTGAGTTAAGACCATATTCCCTTTTGACAGCTCTGCAATAGGATTATGACGGAGAAGGGGATGAGGAGCAAATGAATTATTTGAAGCTGAGCTATGCTTTGTGCCACCCCCTCTGAGAAAAAACAGACTCTGCAAAACCAAGACTAAGAAATGAGGAGGATGAGAAGAGCATGAGAATGAAAAGAAAGTACATTAGCTAGAGAAGATGAGGAAGGGGAACATGTGAGAAATACTAAGTAAGATTATGAGGGAAAGGTGAGAAAGAAGAGGGAGATGGGGAGAAGAGATGAGGCAGGGCACACTAAGCCTCCTTGAAAAAGGCTTACTGTTGGAACAGCTGGGTCTCAGTACGCATCAGTTCATTTGATGTATGAAATAAAAAAAGGACTCTGACTATATGGACTGGGCAATTTCCATTCAAAGACCAAATCAACAATTTGTGAGTCTATCAATATTTTGTCTTAGCCAGATTTTTGTGTTTTTGTACATTTTGGGACTATGACAGAGAAACTTATTTTATGGCTTTACTAACAAGACAGTACTCCCTCTTAGGAGGCTTGTAGACAAAAATATAAAATATATTCTTTAAAATTCAACAGCTACTTGAAAGTGTTAAAGTGCCCTGACCACCTCAAACTACATTAAAATGTCCCTTTTCTTGTGTATCAATATGAAAAGTGTAATCAAGTATAGTACTATCTTCTTAAAAAAAGATGTATATTTTGACCAGTTCTTCAAATATTTAGATTATGTTTAATAATGTCTGAGCTACTGCACTGTAGATATGTTATAGTGTGTCAGACACAATACTTCCACCATAGCTATAAACTAGTGTTTCTGCATAATCCCAGTGCATCTCAGTCAGTTTCACAGGAGCCAAACAGATGAGACTATAGACTATACACTTGTTTCTTAAATTAAACACAGAGGCACACTGACTCATTAAGAGCATCTTCTGCCTGACAACAAGCAAGTTTTCCATTATGAGGATTCCATGACGCGCTGAAGTGCACCTGTGGATTCAGCCAGAAATTAGTGTTGTTGATTGCTGATGTGAGGTAAAAGTGGCCACAACACCCATGACAAAACAAAAACACAAACACACACAAGTGACATTCATCTTTCCACTTGTTTGGACAGACTCATCAAGTCTCTGAAGATGCCATCTAATTGAGACTCTTTCTGTTGTTAATAATTCAAACTCCCCAGAGAACTTAGAGTTAAAAACACTAACCAACCCTGAATTAGGTTAAGACAGATATATGACACCCCTGAAGTTGGTCATACTCCGAGTATCTGTGTCTCAAAATGCAAAAGCGTTTAATCCACGAATAATCCTTCCACCACAGAATGATTGAGAAAGAATCAAATGAGCTGTAATGTAGAGCAACAGATTTGTGTGCCAATAAAAAGATGCTTCAATTCAACTTCCTGTAAATGTCTGTACACGTTCACACTACAGTATTTTTAAACTCCACTCTAGAACTCTAGGATTTTTTAAAAAGACACCTGTGAGAGCAGGAAATGTAAATAACATCTGTTTAGGTTTTGAACTTCAGCCTGAAGTTTGGAACTTTCTGTATTGTAGCCTCAGAGCTCATAGATCTCAGCTTGTACTTGATCAGCATATGTTATCATTATATTATCATAACATTAACATACAACTAATTTGAGCTTTTGACATTTTTGGTAAATTCCACTTTTTGGACTTTGAATTAAATTAAGTTGCTTCATGCTCGGAGGCTTCTATATATCCCATGATGACGCTAGCTCTTTTTTTATGTTTCATACAGCCTCTTGAGATGATTCAAGTTTAGCTGAACTGCTCTTGTTAATGTTATTGCTGCTTGGCTCACATTCCCCTGAGATTGTTCATATTTGCCATACAGTGGCTTACAGGACATAAGCTCATTATTGAAAATAATGAAGAATACTACTGTAGTTACTGTACTGTAACTGCAAAGATGTCTGTTGTTGTCACCACTGTTGTTCTTTTGTTATAAATCCAAGGTTTTTCTACCTTTACTGCAACCACACCAAGTCCAGTGTTTAAGCTAATTGTTACCAGTGGTCTAAAATTCAAAATGGGTAATAAAGCTATTTCACAAGAATCAACATTTGTATATGTAAATATTTGCAGTTGCACACAAACATAATTCAACCTCTGCTGCAAAATGTTTACAAAACTTACAGCTTTCAGCTTTTTACAATGAGGTAAAAAAAAGAAACAACAGTTTAAATAGCTCAGCATAACAACTAATGTTAAGGTGGTTCCTTCAAACTAAATGCAAATTAATGACTATTGCAATCTCACAATTGTTCAACCCTTTCATGACAAGCATCTTCAGTATTGGCAATGTTCCTGGGATTTTATGCGCATTCCTCATGGCTAATGTCTCCAGTTCACTTATATGTGCTTGTTTGAATCCATATTGCCCTCCACACCCTTGACTTGGAAGTTTTCCATGCCAGAGGAAGCAAAGCAGCCCCAGAGCATCACTGAGCCACCACCATGCTTCACTGTAGGCAGTGTGTTCTTTTCAGCTTCATTCTTTTACCCCCAACCATACCAGGGATTCACTGACCCGAAAAGTTCCACAAGACTTTTTTTGGAAATTAGTTCACAGCTTTGTGTACAAACTGACACCTCAGTGTCACCAAGTCTTGCTGCTGGTCTGTTATAGTGGCTTGAGGGTTGTTCGCCACCTGCCTTCTCAGAAATCTGGTTGCAACCCTTGATAGCTTCCTTTTTCTGCCACACCCATGTAGTGTAGCCACTGTTGAAGTTGCAAACTATGTTTCCATCAGAGCCTCTGTAAACATTCACTTTATTTTTGTATACATTTCCTTGTTATTTCCTTGGTTGTCTAAGGTGAGGATCTCTTTTTTTGACTGAGCCATTTTTCTAACACGCAACCCAACATACTAGTCGTGATGAACAATACTAGATTCCTCTACAAGCTTTGTACTTAAAAACAAAACAAAAAAGTTGTGTAATGAACAATAAGGTCTAGGTAAGACATCCAGAGGTGTTCTGTATGCACATGTGCCGCTGCTTCTACCACTGCTACTCCAGTATCTGAGACAGCTATCACACTTATCCACTGTAAGTTGTATCAAAAGGTTTGACCATGACACATCACAGAATAATTTCACTTTAAAAGTTGCTCATACTAACTCTACTAGTTTGTAGTATAGGCCAGTGCTAACCGTAGTCCTAAACCAAATCAATGCAAAGCCTGCTCTGTCACAGTCAAGATCAAACTTGTAAAAAACATTGTTATTGTATCGTCATGTTGCATGTGATGAATGTCATTATCATCATTACCCTCTTCATTATCATCAACATCAACCAAAACCTACAGGAGACTGCATACATGAATTGCACACACACACACACACATATTCTGAAGCATTTAAACGTATTCACTCATCGCACCAAAGTCACCACGTCCACATCTGAGGAAGGAAATTATGTATTCAATTTCCATAGAGATGAGCTGAGAGTTAATTTCAGCTCCTCTTCCTATTTGAAGCTAATGAATGCAGATTGAAAAGATGTTGATTCCTTCTACACTAACGCCCCCAACACCTGCACATCAAGTGGTAAGTCTGTCCTCTCCAGCACTCAAATAGTTTAAACGTTCAGATTTTTTATGGATTGACTGATTATCGAATTAATAATCAATTTAATTTCTATGTCTCTCTCTCTCCTCTGTTGTGGACTAAGAGCATGGGCAAAAAAAAAGTTTTCTTCTAGAAGTTAAATGGCGTAATTTGTTATCAGGGGGTGTTGATAGATTAGTGTTCTCCATTGCAGTGAACGTTCCTATTAGTCATGATCTGGGAATGCTTCACTTTCTATGTTTACCTCCCTTCTCAGTCACCAGAGTGGGGGAGTAAGTGTTAGCCGTGGACATCAGTACTACTCTCAAACTACTCAGGCTATTCTTGGTACTGACTGAAGTACTTACTTTACTGTAAATGTAAATTACAAGTGTTAGTTTGTGATAATAATTATCTCTATGCCTAAATTGCACGGATGCTCAAACAGCTGTAAATAAAGGCATTTTACAGTATTTATTTATGTAATTGGATGCAAATTTGGTTGCCAATGCAAATTTCCAAAGCAGTTTTCTTTCTAACATTTCTTAAGCTAGTATGTCCAACTAAGTCATAAAATATTATCAAAGCAATCTAAAGTACGTGACCCAAATGGACACTGGGGAAATAGAATCTTCAATGACTCTTAATAATGATGGATGAATAATAAGTTAGTGGTCATTGCTGTAGGTTATGAGGAGCTAAGGGACCAGTGATTCTGTGTATCTGTTTTGCATTGAATGAGACATAAACCATTTTAAGACTTGTTAAGATATTCTTATTTCTACTCTGAATAAGACAAATGGCTAATTAAGAAAAGGCAAATTACATTTACAAAGCACTAGTTAATCTGATCCATATTCAAAATAAGTTAAAACGATATCTGAAAATATTTTATGAACTTACTTAGAGATTAAGTTTTTACAGGATAAACTCCAACAAATGCCATTTATATTCTGAAACACATTTAGTTAAACTCATTTAGAGATAAACATAAAAATACATGAAAGCATTGTGTTATCCACTTCAAGTGGCTTTTATTACCCATCAGCTTTTGAATGGACATTTCCACACTTCAGATGTATCAGTGCACTGACAAGGTTATTTTTGGTTTACAGTTATTACAAAGTTTTAAATTAGTATTAACAGGAGGTCTTTGCTATAAGCTACGTTTTTTTTTTACCTACAAATGTAACACACGGCACAATTGACAAATCCTGGACTCTGGAGTCAATCTCTGTTTGACTTGTGTGCAAATTGTATTTAATAAAGCAAATTAGAAAATATTAAGTACGACACAAACTTGCTCTAGTTGTGTATCTTATCTGATCCTTATGTAGATTATTCTTTGTAACACCTTAAAGGATAAGTACCTCAAAAAAGGACATTTTTCAACTTCCCTTGCTGTATTTTTGCTGCAACAATGGCTGTAACAGGACAGAAGTATTAACACTGGGCTCTAGTGATGCCTTTCTTGGCCCTGCAAGCCAGTGGCTCTGCGATAGCAGCAGATATTTCTGCTTAAAAAGCACCTAACCTGCGTTTTACAAATTAAATAAGGCGTCAACACAGCAGCACAAACAGAGCGGGTGCATTTCATGATGGCCTTAGTGTGCAGCTCAGGGTAAACTGTTGTGACAGGTGTAACCTTCATGTCAAGACAGTTTGACCTTTCTGCACAGTGTTAGAGAACTCATATTAGAAAATAATATGAAAGTGGACAGCCAAGGAGAAAAGAACACTTTGGTACTTAATGCTTAGGGATGGTTAAAACAGTTTAGAGAGACAGAATGGGGAAAGGTACTGTAGCATAAAGAGAAATAATGGGGCAGCCAGGATAAAACTGTTTCTCTCATGATAACTGTACAGAAGCAGGACCTGGAAAATTCTTCTCTGTATTGCAAAGAAATTCTACATTAACATACATCAGAGAAAGGAGATTGAGAAAACCACTCGCCTGTGTATGATGTGCTTGGTGCGGAGGTATCCCAGAGCCAAGGCCAGTTCACAGATATAGAGTTTGACTGTGGTCTCTGAGAAGTGGACATTCTGCTGGAGGTGGTAGCGCAGGTCTCCTCCCAGCAGCAAGTCTACCACCATAAACATGTCCTCCTCATCCTGGAAGGAATACCTGCAGGGGAAGAAAGACAGGAATGACATGTGACAAGGCCAGAGGGAAGCCAGGAGGTAAGGCAATGAGAAGGAGTCGCACAGATTCAAGAAGTGGAAGTCAGAGTGGTGATGGAAAGGAAGAGGAAAGGAGAAAACCAGGTATGAAGCAGGTGTGGAGGTGTAAAGGTAGGAAGGTAAATATGTAAATGTGGAAGTTCCAGGTAAAGAGGAGGAGGAAGGAGATTAAGAGTCAGGAGAGGGTGGAAAGAAACAAATAAAAATCACACATTTCTCATCAGCAATATACAGAAATGGCTCTTAGAAGATGAACTTTTTAAGTTTATTTTCTACCTCTCTAACAACAGTTTTACTTATCAGCAATAAAAGAGGACAACAAGTGAAAATTCAACTCATGTTGGCTTTGTGCTCCTCAGGCAAATCAAACTTTATAAGACGGCAAGTGAGATTTCTAGAGAAAAAGTTTTGACAAGAACTGTTGGAAAAAAATTACCCATCAGTGTTTCAACCCCATCGCTTAAAAAAAAAAAAAAAAAACCCTCTGGAGCCTTCGCAGCATCTCTGAGGGTAAAGTCTGCTCTGCTGTTTATGACTTAAACCAAGCAGAAGAAAAACAGTCATCAGACTTTCGCATTGCAGGAGGAGAACTAACATATTAGCTGAGTCACACATCAAGCAGTGCTGTTTATCATGTTTCCAAGATTAAGAGGCAGTAGTGTTTATAATGAACATGCTTGAACAACTTAAAAAGACACATGTAATTTTACTGGAACTTTATTCTTTTTTCAATTTCTCCATTTTAATGGTTAATATGAGACTTTTTTTTAAAGAAAATTTCAATTATGAAGTAAAGACTAAGATTTGGCACACACAAAATGCGCGTCGCTTCCCAAAGAGTCTTGTATAATGAATAAAACATCATCAGCATATTTAAAAATACATTCTTCATGCAATCTGCACTTTAAATATTTCCTAGTGTCTTTGTTGTGTTGTACAACAAAAGCAAATAAGGACAGTTAATGCAGAGAAAACAATCTTGGTTTTGATTACATTATTGACCTATAAACAGATTATACTGGCTTTTTCATATAGATAATTTCTTCTGTCCCAGTGATGGTATGAACAGTTCGAATTATAGCTTGATAACTGAGCAGAATTCTGCATTTTCTCAGCAGCACTATGAGCTCAGATTGCTCCCTACTGTTTCTCTTTAGGGTGAGCAGGATTTTCATCACACTGGCTGAGTGTCTTGCCATTTCATTAAAGCTGATCATTACACCTATTAAATATTCCTTATGTCAGGCTGTGCTCTAAAGGTTTGACGGGAAAAGCTGAACTGTCTCCAAAAGAAAGAGGTCAGAGTAGGATAACTTTTTTATGAATGAAACAATATCTGACTTAAATAGTAACAGTATTTTTTGTTTATGTTGTTTTATTATACATAGTATTTGCATATTCCTAGATTCTCTTAGTGTTTGACAGATTCTGGTTGGAAATGGTACTTGTGGTCTTCCTTTAATCAGGCACTGACATCCCCAGAAAGCCTGCATCAGCGTGCAGCCCACTGCATCATGTTTTAAGAAGCTGTTGCACAAATCATCAGTCGCTTTACATATCGAGCATCTCACTGAGGCCCCCGTCTAAATGATGAGCTAATTAGTTTCTCTCCCACAAGAAGCAAATTTATGCAAAAAATAATATTTAAAAAGTTGCACCAGCCAATATTTTCTGGCTTGCCTGAAGCGTTGCTCTGTGCACTGTGTGCAACACAACGTCCCACATCTGCAAGTTCAAATCCTCCATAAAACTGAACACTATCACCCTTCTCAAGTCCTTCGATGTGTTCCCAACTTGTAGGAAAGAGGCTACAATTTCACTGAACACTTGTGAAAGGTTTCACTGTTGACTAGGGGGTTTTACTGGCAGATATTTCCCCTCAGGGACTGCCATCTTGGCTCAAACGCAATGCTCAATGACAGAGGGCAGTTTTTTGCCATGTTGGTGAACTCTCCTCCTCAGGGCTTATTTTTTTTACATTGGATGGATGGGGGATTGATTGAGCTGACTCCAAAGTGTCTGCTAAGACTTAAATAATGCTGAGACCACTTAACATCTGATTGCTAACTGCCTGAGAGCATTGAAAGACTGTCTGTGAGATACCTATCCTAACAACGCACATACACATTTGCCAGTCACAACGGGATGTATATGCATTTGATACTTGCACTTGCAAAAATCTAAGCAAAGCTCGTGAACATATAGTACAGTTCTCTACTAATGGTGTCTACGAATGACTGTTAAGAAAATAAAAGAAAGCTAAGAAGCTTGTTGACAAATCTTGAAATTTTTGCATGTGTTTAATAAATCAGAACAACAGTCTTTTTTGTTATTTTGTTGTGTTTTTATTGCATAAGCACTTAGGGTATATTTTTGTCTTTATTAAGTTAAAGATTAAATTAATAAGTCAATCAGTGCAAGATGAATTAGAAGGTTTCAGTCTTGATGATTTGTTTTGAAACTTTTCCTTCTTACATAAAATGTTTGTAACAAAAGTAAATGTATGTAACAAATGTTTGTTTAAAGTATCACATTTTCAAAATGCAAAATGTTAAAATCCTTTCAATCCTGCATATTTTAAAGCAAAAATCACAAGTGGAGCCTTATGAATAAAGAAACTAAATTACTTTAAAGTAATGTACTGAATTCTGAGAAGAGAGGACTTTCATGTAGAGTGTAGAGAGAGACCTTAAAAAAAAAGTTCCAGCTGGTGCTATTAGATGTAAGAGAGTGATATGACAAGTGACAGAGTGGATCAGTGTGAGTGTGCATGCATGTGAGTGAATGTTGGAAAATGATTTGACACTTGAATCTGGCACAGAAAGAGGAACCACAGATCAAACAGGTGACATATTAACATTACGTTCTCTTAAATATCAAAGCCGTGTTTCATTCTGGATTTGTAATTTTTGGGTTAGACAAGTCTGACTGAGTTCATACAGTCAAAAACTCTACTGTTCTGTATGTGCACAAGTCTGGACCCATAAAAGCCTGATCAAACTTTTAGGAGGCTTGTTACCACAGTAGTTTTGAAGCTTTCATTTTGGTACAGAAACACCTGAATATATAATGCTTCTATGGTTATGTAATGCATATATGATTAGAGAAAATGTTATGAAAATGATGTTGAGGTTAAAGGCAAGTTTAAAGGAAGTATGCTTTCATTAAGCTCAATACTGTGAGAACAAAGTGTTTTTAAAAGGAAAAAAAGCAGAGCCCAACGTGTTTGAAATATTCATGACCCAAAATGTGATACGATTTGAAGAAGATGCTGAAAAGTAAACCAACGCAAGGAAAACAAGCTTCTCAGTAGTTAACAGTTAGACGGTAGTGTGCATCTGCTGGATGGATTCCATTTTCTCTGTCTATTAATCATTTGATTAAATGTCTTTGTCTCTCTTTCTCTCCTTCCTCTTCTTTCCCCTCTCGCTTTCAGTCTACCTCAGTGTCTCTCTGTTGTACGCATGCACACACATTTATAGAGAGAGAGAGTGTAAATACCTCAAACTGAACAAAGTTAGTTACGGTCCAAGAGTCTGCTGTCACAAGCAGTTAGGAAACACACACTGGACTTTAATTGCAAGTTTTCCTGGCAGGGAAACACCAGCTTTGTCCTGTAACAGCAGCATATTTATTTTTTTTGCTATAGTGTGTAATGTACTAAATGAGAATCATGTTTAACTTAAGTTTAATTAACTCTACCGACTTCAGCTCTCCTCATTAGTAGTCAATCTTATTATTGATTATTTGATTAATCTGATTACTGATTAGTAAATCAGTATCCCCAATATTGTTTCTTTCCATATAAAGGTGTCCGCAGTGTAATCTTTTAGTCTAGCAGTCCTTGAGATGATAATCATCAAACTTTGGTTAAGTCCTGTACTAAAAGCTTGTTGTTGGCAGCAGCTGTGCCAAACTGCTGTTTGCAGGATTTTACTGTGCAATTAAAAAAAGAAAATACATGTTTGGCTTTGGTCATGAAATGATCTTTAGATTATTAATTAACAGATAAGCCAAAATAGAAATTAATATGAGAATGTATTATATTATTACTTTAACATACATAATTGCTGGATTAGTGGTCACATCTTGTGTGAATCGATGTAGGTTGATGTTAAAAAGGGAAACCAACTCCATTAAGTCAATCAATAGTGCACTTAAGAGCTCAGTGAAACCAGTTTGCTCAAGTAGAAAACCTGCTCTCACACCTGGCTGAGGTTTGCACTAGAGAGCCACAGTGGTCAAACTGAAAGGGCTTAGCCATAATTGTTGGGTGGAAATTGTTCTGTCTTCTGAGCAAACAAGACTTAGTGTCTCACAACAGACTCTCCCATGGTTGCTGTGGAGCAAAGACGCCATAAATGGAGGCAACAGCGTAATGCGGTTATTCACATTTTGAAGCACATACAGTACACACTGATTAACACACTTACTGCCATGTAGCAGCCTGTTTAACGAGCCAGCTACCATTTTTTTAAGGATCTGATTGCATCTAATAAAGGTAAAAGGCACAGCATGTAACCGTAATACAAAAGTAAATACACATTAAGACATAGGTACCGGTATCAAGTAGAAATAATCCCGTTGACCTTGTCTGTCCTTTTTATTTTCTCTTAGTTCTTTATGCTCTTTGAAAAATTGCCAAAAAAAACCCCAGTAAAATGGGGGTTACCAAAAATAAAGTAGAAAAAAAAATCTTATTTTGCAAAATACACAGCCTCAAAGACATACTGTAGACCTAAACACAAATACTCTGTAAAAGTTTAATAATCTCTAAAAGTTTAAATAAGTGTCCTGACAAAGTCTGGTTTCCTCTAGAAACCTGCTTTTCCTGCTTTCCCACTCATTCACATGGTGACATGGTACTAGGAGGGTTTTTGAATATGAATGAAGTCTCCACTGGCCTGCTGCCACTGCTGTCAAAACGAATTAGAAATGCTTCTCATTAAGTTGTTTGTCACATGTACGCTCTGGCTCACAAACCTTACCCCAGTTGCCACTGGTAGGACGACGTACACTCAGGTGACAGGCTGTAGTTTATGCTGTTGTTGAACTATACTGCATTAAACATGTTTTTAATTTTTTCATTTTATCATTTTATGTTGAAAGTAATAACTGAAAAGAATATTTTACACTTATTTGAGAACTGAGAAAGAGAAGTGAATGTGACAGTCACTGATGTAACAAAGTGATCCAATTTGCACTGTGCTGGTGTTACTAAATTTCTAAATGTGCATAACTAATAATTAACCGTCCTATGTGAATGTGAGCACGAATGGTTGCCTGTCTCTGTGATAGACTAGTGACCCATCCAGAATGTATCCTGCTCTTAATCAGATGTAATTGGCTCCAGATAGATTGTATAAGCAATCAGCACCCACATTAACAAGATACAGCAGCACTGTTTACTATTCTGGAGAACAGGGAGCTAAGATGAAAATGGTCTATGTTATGTATGTATGAGTTTTAGGTAGTGACTGAAAGAATAAGAGTATAAGCAGATGAAATCAGTTTTCCCTTTGGGCGGCTGTGCCACAGGGTATGGATCTCAGGCATCCAGAGTGCGCTTGGAGTAGAGCTACTGCTCCTTCACATTGAAAGCAGCCAGTTGAGATGGTTCGGGCATCTGATCAGGGAAACTCCTGAGTGCCTTCCATTGGAGGTTTTCTGGGCATGTACGAGCAGCTGTAAAGCCAGGACAAGCTGGAGAGTTTATTTATCTCATCAGGTTTGGGATCCTCCAGGAAGACCTGGAAACTTTGCTGGGGAGAGGGACTTTTGGGCTACACTGCTCAACTTGCAGCAGCTGCGACCTGATTCTGCATAAGTAGAAGAAAATGGATGGACGGATGGCAGAATACTAGCGTGCACAACTGCAATGTGGACATTTGCACCAAAAACAAAACATGCAAGTGAAGACTCATGAATTGTGTTTTACAATAATAGTAGCAATACACATAATGTTGAATTACATTTTTAATTAATAGTTAACAAACAATATGATACATGCAAAATGTTATAATGATAAACTGTATGAGATGGAGAGAACAAATGGCAACAGATGTACAACTATGGAAAATACTGTGGAAAAAATGCTGTTTTTTATAACTTTTGCACAACACTGTTGACTCTCTTCTTAGTATTTTACATCTGCAATGGGCTGAATAGAAGGAACAAGCTCTATATCACCTGTTAGCAGCTGTTGAGTTGTATGGAGAGCAGAGAACAGCGGTCAAACTCCACATTGGCACCTACTTTTCATTAGCTTCGCTGGCATCAAGCCTCCTTAGTCACAAGCTTGCTTGTTCTCGCTTATCTATTTTCACTCAGTCTCTCTTGTGCTCCACTCCCCTCTAACCCTTCTTTCGGTGTCCGTCTCTGCTCTGACACACATGGATTTCAATGTGACCTCTCAGTGGCCTCCAGGCAGGCAGTCTGATGGGAGAGCATCCTGCACGGAGCTTTTAGAAGCAGAGACACCCGAGGCCACTCCAGTAATGGAAGTCTCCAGAAACCACGGGGGCTTAGAAGCTAATGGGAACGTGTCTTTACAAAAAGACTTTCTTACCCTCTTTTACAGTTACAGTTATGACACATGTAAAGGCAGTTAAACAGAACAATACTAAACACAAGCAGGTCTCCATACTGCAAAAAAACCTATATATTCCTAAATAAACCCTTAATTTTCTAACTTAAATATGGTGATAGATCTACATGTATTAGCTGTTTGTTTTTCCTTTCTTGTAACTCATCTAACATAACCTGAACAAAACCTCCTCAGTCTAAACTGTTTAGGTTTTTGTTAATTAACATCTATCAAATGAATGCCCACGGTCAATTTCAGTAATACAATGGCTAATTAAGACTTTGTTTTTAAGCATAATGTGCTGCCATTACCTTGTGATTAGACATAGTAACCACACACAACTGCACATGCATACGTCATCCATGTCTGATACCGACAAAGCCAGACAACCTTTCAGACTGTGACATGTCGGATCGATGCAGTCAGCCCCCCGACCTTCCTCTCATCTCCCAACACCTCTCTGAGTGACAGCCCCCATCAGCGTGTATCTAACGCTCCATGGGTGCCAAGGCATCAGTGCACTCTCGAGCAAAAATACATACACACATCCCTTATAAAAGAGCACGCAATAAACCAACACATTCACCTGTTTAATATAACAGTCTGCTTTACGTCTGATTCAATTTAATTTAGCACTACATTAGCTACATTTTTCCACTTCCACCATGCAACTTTAATGCTGCTAATATTACTTGGTCGGGATATTTTCTGACTCTTATTCCTAAACTGACTGTAGGATCTTCCATTTCATGAGGTCACCTTGACATGCTAACTACTGTTCAGCAACATCTGCAGCGTTCTAAATAAAACAGGGATCTGCACATCTTGTAGATACAAAAGGATGCAGTTTGTACTTTAGGTACAAGCAGCTCTTACTTTTGAGCACAAGTTGGAGTCTAAAATTAAAGTCAAAATGAGGTTTATATAAGCAGAGTGTTGTCCTGTACAATACAACATGTCTGATGTTCTAGACCTTTGATGTTAGGATGCTTGGAGGAGCACTCTTGCTTGTCTTTGTGGTACTGTTTCATTGTCTGAGGAAAATGTACATGAAGCAGTAGTGCTGAATGATGTCTTGCTGTGCATAGAAATGAAATGCATTAGTAGGATTACATAATAACTAAGTAAAAGCGTGTTGCCCCGAAGCAAGTAAAGCTTTTACGCCACATTTCAAACTTTTGTCAATGCATTTCTTCCTTTTCTTTGACAGTTACACATTTACTGCCTTTGACAATGACATATTACATCATAGCTGTATATGTTGGGTTAGATGGGTCAGGCAGATGTCATGGAGGGAAGTTTAAAGTTTAAAAGCACATTGAAACAAACTTGGTGTTGAACATTGTTATTCTGTGACAGAGCAGGTGGAAAAAAGTGAAAACATACTGACAGTGTGCAGTAATTTCCAAAACAAATCCTCATGCTTGCCATCAAAAAGTTATTTTTAACATTTCACGTTCACTTTCTAGGAATCTGCAGCTAAACGAGGGGAACGAGAAAGACGGTAATTATTACTGTAAAAGAATATTAATCATGGCTGTATGTTTATGTTTACTTTCAGAAAATGTACATTTGAAAGTAAAAAAGGCTTCCAGAAATGCACTGGACTAAGGAAATGGATACACACAAAAGCTGGTTTTAATGAATCTGAATCCCAATCACACTCTGCTGCAACTGTGCAACATTAACAGTTAGCTTTGTTTGCTAATAAACGTTAGCTCACAAGTTTTTCTTACTTAAAGGAGTCAGGTGCCTCTGTATATCCCTATTATACCCCTTTCTTGGAGAACGTGTAGTGTTGCTAAAGGTGAGTGTGTACACTTAGCCTCTGGCATGTTTGACGTGTCACCTTTACATCCAATTGTATACATTTATGGCACACATTGACATAAAGTAGGTCTGATTTAGGAGCAATTCAAATATGAAAATATGAAATGATTATGCATAAATGCAACAACATAAAACTAATAATAAATATATGAAATTGTAAAGATGCAGACATGCTGTAAATGCTGTTCTAAATTTCTTTCCAGAATTGCATCTGTTCACTGCTTGTGTATCAACAGGAATCAGTTAGTCTTCCCATCGCTAGTGTACACAGAGCCCATTAGGACAGGTGTTTATGCCTCATTTATATTTTTTACTGCACTGAAAACTGTGCTGTTAAATAACAATATTAAAAATAACAAATTATTGTCCAACTCTATTATCATATAAAATATAAAAATTCTAAGTGTCCCTATGAAGACCCTAAAAATGTTCCAAGCAGGTACTTTAATAACATTTATGGAATATAAAATAAAGTCAGAAACTTTAGATTTATTATTATTTACAGTGTGGGAAAATATTATTGCATGACAGTTTTCTTTACGCTTTGACACATTAAACAAATCTCCCACTTACAGAGAACACATTGCACAGACTGTGCTCAACACATCCATTACACCAAACAGCAAGCAGGTAGTTTTGAGAAGTTTTTCTTCTGTGACATTTTCTCCATCAATAAACAAATCAACTGCAAAATCTGCAGTCAAAGAGGCAGGAAGACTGAAAGCTGAATGCATCGTGGCCTTCTCATTCTCCGTCAGTCTCTGAAACAGTGAAAATGGATCCCTGGCATTTGTGTCACAGCAGTGCAGTGCCAATTAAGGTTCCCCTGACACAGTGGGACATAACGTACTGTAGTGCAGTGCAGGTAACCATATTGGTGCTGGCACTTCAATAAACAGGCTATACCACACATTAAATGCCAGAGGTTGATGAAATCAGCGTTCTTTGCTTTACTTAATAGTTCATATCGAGAGGAAGTAATTTGTTTATGAGTTGTTATTGTTGCTTTGCTTGCTTTAAAGTACATTGTTGCTGGGCTGCACACGGTACCCAGACACCTGAGGTCACTCCCCATAGCAAGAGAGGAGGAGAAGGGGAAGACTGCTGAATGAAAAGAGGACAGAGAAGGGAGATGAGAGTACAGATGAGGGGAAAGACAAAGAACAAAGCCTGGTTTTCTGCCTGTAAAGTAGCTGGCTCAGTGCAGTTCCTATGCCTGCAGGTAATCTCTCCCCATCTCTGACCTTGAGCGCTTACCTCAGGACAATCATCACATACGCCAAATCAATGCAGCAAGAGAGAGTGACAGAGTGGGCAAGTGGGCGCTGCGCTGACCCAAGCACATCTCCAGAGGAAATCACCCCCACCACAGGGGGGTTTACGCTGCCAAAGGCATTTATGTTCCAGCTTTTTTTCCCGTCCAGTGCAGCATGCAATCAAGCAGGAAAGCAAGCACTGGCACAGTTTGTCTGATGAGTCTGTATGCTGCACTTCTCTCTGTTCCTTTGTTCTCATTCTACCTTCTCTCTCTATTGTGGCTAATCTCCACTGTTTAATATGTTCAGTGTCCTTTTTAACCGTTCCCACTTAAAGAGGGTTTAGTTTTGTTTCCCTCATAATAGTAATTAAAAAACAGTTATTGATTCTCCGAAATCAGTGCTTTCAGAAAGACACAGATATTAAATAGAAGCAAAGGGAAGAAGGTGAAAAAAGAATAGCAAAGTCGGAGTTAGAGGGACTTATTGTACCTAACTCAAAATGAGTAATCAAATTTGTAAAAGAGGAGTAATGAATAATGGTATAATATATGCTATATAAAAACTGGAGTTCAGGGACTATGGCTGTTATTCTTATTCTCTCTGTCATTCTTCTTGACAGAAAACCAAAATGGCTTCCTCTCAGATGTTGTAAAATTGCAGCATTTATCAAAAAGGCTTTTCAGATGGAAAGTTAACAAGCCATAATTAGCAGCCATCTCAAAACTATGATTCCTGTGCTCGATAAGCTAAGGCTTTTAAAATGCGATGAACAAGTTGCTCCAAAGTACCTGATGAGTCATGGCTAGATCAGCAGTTGCAGTTTGAATCAGCTTGGAAAGTGTTGGGGGGGAAGAACTTCCTCAACTCCCAAATGCAGTGAGACAAACAAGAAGCTGCCAAGAGAGAAGAGCTGTGCCCATAAAAACTGAGCTTGGATCACTGAGCAAACTACATTTTCCTTTTAGCAACTTCATAGGGTGAGATGTGGATGGAGGCTTGTGGTCAACACCTCTCTGCATGTCTTCATGCATCTCCAGACTCAATCCAAGACTGCATGAAATAATGGGTGATGCTCTTTCTGTGTGAGTGTGCATTCAGTGATTTAATGGACAGGGTACAGTCACCGTAAAAGTTAAATGAGTGACACAGAGTGCACTACAGAGTCATTGAAATGGCTCTCATGCCTGTCCGTAATAACCTGTTTGAAACACAAGCCTTGGTATTTATGACCTGCTCAAGCTGAAATCATTCATAGCATTCTACGCATATTTAATGGAGGCATTTATTCCATCACTGTCACTCAGCTATGTTTAAGCCATTTTCTGGACCCTCTGTAATTAATCACCCATAGTTATGAAAACAACACATTCAGATATATATCCGCTAAAGCGTGGTGGCTTACCAGAAGTTGACCAGGAAGGGATGCTCAAGGTTCTGCATGATCTGCAGCTCTTTCAGGACATTCCTCACTTCATTCCTCTCCACGCATTTCAGCTTGTTCATGTACTTCATGGCGTACATCTTCTTGGTGTCCTTCTTCTGCACAATGCAGACCTGATAAAATCACATAAAGATAAATACCCTCATTTCTATCAATAAAACAGTTCTCTGACGTGTATTTCATGTGCTCCAGCACTCTCAAAGCTTTAAAAAATTAATGATGTTTTGCACTCTTCAAGCATATCATCCATACTCTCGGGAATGTAATCCCTCAATGGCAGTATGATAAATGCTGAAATGAGATATTGCCATGTTATGACATGTCTGCTATGATTGATTCACGTGTATCTAAACCTTTATTGCATGTCAGTGCTGATAAAATACTTGCAATAGTCATTGTTAGTCATATTAATTGTCATATTTTCACCCAGCCAAGAAGGCTGAAGGGAAACTTATAACTCTCTTTAATCTCTGTGATTATGAATTTAATCCCCTCTTAAGGCATTAAACTTTTCACACCAGAGATGGGAGACACAACACTCGTACGTATCAGTGAGAAATGCAGAAATTTCTTTCGAAATGGCTTACAGATGCTTCTAAATGGAACTAAGTGCACTAGAGTGGAAGTAAAAACTCTGATGTGACACTGAAAAATGGAGAATAAAACACCTGGTGGTTGTTGTCACTGTATTTATACATCAAACTGGTGTTATGTCTGTGGATGGAAAGTATTTTCAATGTGCAGCGGGGTAATATTCATTTGCGGTTGTGCTTGTCTGAGCTACAAGCGTCAATAAGCCAGTGATTACTGCTATCTAAGAGAGTGATCTGTGGACCAGCTGGCACAGTTAATCAGCCAAACCCTGATCACATCACTCCTTCCATTGAACAGCTTGCCATCTACTGTGATTAGACTGCTTATCTGTTGTTGGACACAGTGTTGATGTTCTGTTGTGTGCGTCTGTATTGTGTGCACGCATGTGCGTCACTACATGTGCTTACAGCACACGTGTGCTGATGTGAATTAGTCTACACTACATGGGCTGAGAGCAAGAGGAGGCACAGATGTTATCACCTCAGTTTGTTTCCATAGAGCTGCCAGTTGCTGTTGTGTAAATTCAACTGGAAGACTAGACTGACAATGGTATATTTACATGGCATAATATTCCTAACAAGAAGTTGTGGCGTATGTTTAAAAAGGCTGCTTATTATGTAACACGGTAAACTGAATATGTGCAGGTTTTTGAGTGTTCACCTTTTCTATCATAGTCTATAATGGCTATTTTATATATGGGTAATGTGAATAATGTAGAAAATATTCTACACATGAATTAACAACTCAGCAATCTGTAGCTGCAGCATATCTGTATTTGTGATATTGGATTTATTTTGATGCTCGTATGTCTTGCCTGTTTTTTTAATTATGTAGTTTTTAGACGCATCTCTTGTGATTTGAATTGAAGGATCGATTGTAAATACATAGTTTCTTGCTTTAACTTAACTTGCAATGCAACTAATGAGCTTTGTTGTGACTTGTTTTATTTCTTAATAATTCTGTTTTGGTGTTTTTATTTGCATGTGTAATTGTTTCTCATAATTTACAAAAAATTATTATCTGGTATTTAGTTATTTATTTCTAGAAAAGTTTACATGAAAGGCAGACACAACTGAAAAGGGACATGGATTTAATAATATGGACAATATGTTTGCACGTATAACAGCTGAGTCCATGAAGGGCATCGCATTTAATAGAAAGCTCTGGTAATACCAAGAAACAATCTGAAATGTATGAGGAAAATATGGGACCAGTAAAGTAAAACATTATCCATATACTGACATAAAATAGAAAATGTATCTAAATAACTATTCTCTGAGTAACACAGGTACATCTTTTCTCCTCTAGGCAAACATGCACTTACCTTTCCAAAGCTTCCTTTTCCTATTGCTCTCAGTATCTGGAAATGGTCGAAATTAACTGTTGGAAAGAAAAAAAAATCTCGGTTAATTTAATCTTAAGTCAAAAGTGTTTTAATTAAACCTTTTGTTTCTTTCTATTAAACTGGAATTACTCTCTTGTGGTTGTATACCTCAACTAACATGTCAACTTTTAGTTTACATGTTCCAGTTCAACCTTTAAGTCGAAGTGGACTCTTTGAAGAAATTCCCTCAAGTTTTTCCTGAGATGGAGCATTTGTGAGAATAGGGCAGAAAGATGGACTCAGAAATATGATGCCTCCAACTGTGGGTGCCGCCGGCGCAGCTGCATAAACAGTTGAAACTATATTACAATCTCGATAGTAAATACTCCCATTAGCCCTAAAATGAAAACTCAATCACTGAATGGTTACACACTGAAAAAGATGACTGTCAAGTGAGTCAGTACAGCTACAGTAGGTTCAGTGTGAGGTTTGCCTCGAGGTGATTTCAACAACAAGACAGTAAAGTTGAAGCACTGACGTAATACGGCATCTGAAATAAGCTAAAGAAAACAATGTTTTGCATGTTATTCCTATGAACAATACAACTATTTTTAGCTATTTTTGCAGAGTGGAATCTTCCCAGCCTTTGTGTCACTCTGCATGCACACATGCTGAACATGACTCTCTCTTTTTTGTGTTGTGCACACATGACCTAAACCAGAGCTTAACTCCACGTCTCGCTCTCCCCCATCTATCAGCAATATTTATCGCCAATTAGATGTGGATGGGGCCGTTTGTTTCTTGCTTCCATGACAACTAGGACACAAGGTTTTCCCTCTGTGCTGTTTCCCCGGGGATTGAACAGCTGGTGCTCACTACCTGCATCATCTGACCACACACACACACACACAGACATCCACAGTTGAATATCTACAAAGCATTCAGGCTTTCTCAAACATAAGCATCTACATATTGCACATATAGTGCTGTTTTAAAACATTACCTGTTCCTCCTGCAACAGTACAGCAAACATGCACACACACAAACGCACACTCTCACATTCTGCCTGCAGTCACTCGATCTATTGAATGTGACAGTTAATGTTATGCTCTGTTAGTCACGTATCACTGGCACTTCCTCCTCTCACTCAGTCTGTGTTGGAGTGTTTACACAACCTACTCAGATAGGGACCATATGAGGCCTGATTTATATTGCGCATGCACGCACACACACATGCAGATGCCAGTGTATAAAGTCAACATATACACACTTCAGATAAACATGGTCATTTTCCTGCTGAGCTACTTGGAGATTCTCCTCTGATGGGTTTTTCAGAGATGCAGTTGTGGCCGTGGATGAGAGGGAAGAGCTCTATGATCGAGGGAGGAAGCGAGAAAAGGAGTAAGACGGAGACTGACGTATTTGAATACACTGTAGGAAATGAACACATGAATAACAGAACGAGTAATGACAGAAATCTTCATGAGTGGAATTGACACATTGACAGCCTTTCCGTGGCTTAAACTAACTGAGGAAATCATCCACTAGTCGATTTGAATTTGACTGACACATGCTAATTAGATGAAGTAATCGTGCTTGCTCAGTTTGAGCCTCACAGTTTTCTCACTCTCGCCGGGTGACTGTGCTTTTCTGTCTGTCTGTGCCTTTCTTACCTCAAGTCATCTGTGCACCCTAACAACTCTTATATTCTCTAAGGTGGATGCACAGTGAGGTAACAACAGGTTGGAAAAGAAAGTGGCACCAACAAGGAAGAGCTGTAAAACTATTTTGAATAGGCTTTGAATATATCATCTACAGTTCAAAATATTATCAAAACATTTAGAGAATCTGGAGAAAGGTAGTTCTGTGGCAGTCATCACTGCATGGCTTCAGGATTACTTTAAATGGTCTGTTTAAGATGGTCTGTGGAAAAGTGGAAGTGGTAAACTGTTCTGTGATCAGACAAATTGAAATGTGACGAAGCCATGAGTGCCACGCCCTCTGGACTAAAGAGAACAGGGACCTTGCAGCTTGTTATCAGTTCAAGTGCGTTTCTAATGGTATGGGGGAGCATTAGTGCCTATGGAATGGGCAGCTTGCACATCTGGAAAGGCTTCGTCAATGCTGAAAGATGTATCCAGGTATTAGAGAAGCATATGCTCCCATCTAGACGTACTGAACTAAACCACTTACTGGACTCCTACTACAAGAGCCCGGTTGGTAAACTGGTCTGAACGACACATAAGCAGCAGGACTGTTAAGCTGTTAGAACACTATATCAGACAAGAATGGGACCTTCCTCTCCAAAAACTCCAGAACTACTCTCCTCAGTTATCAGACGTTTGCAGACTTAGAAGAAGAGGGGATGCTACAGTGTGGTAAACACGGCCCTTTAAGCGTTTCTGGACTTTAATGAACGTCCACACAGAATAACAGGAAAAAACTGTATCAAGCTTTGGCCACACAAAATATTCTTCTCTGTTAGTTGTATCAATTCACTGTTTGTCTTTTCGTGGTATTTTCTGATGATATGAATTGGATGAATTATTGAATTGGATGTTGAAGCTGATCACATGATACAGATAACCTGTATTACTGATTTTGGCATACAGCTGTAAGATAAAATGTGATTTCATTGATGTCTCGCTTTCTGTCTTTCAATCAAATTTCAGTAGTTCAGTTGTCTGATAATAGAAAATATGTAAATGAAAATGAAAACACATCTGGTATAGGTGATGACGGCGTCTGTCATTTTCTTTTCTATTTTCTAGCTCTCACACAGACGCCTGTAAATCACTTAAAGACACACCAGTGTGGGAACATCAGCACTCGTGCTGTTGCTCTGACAACTGAAACAGTACCCATGGGCCCATGTGCCACTGCAATGTGAATAAAGCATGATCAGCAGTAAACAGGGCCTGTCCATTCACCAGGCACCTGCATCCACAAAGTGGAAAACGTATGTATGCTCATAAGGGACACGCACCTCTCTGAGGAGATAAACATGTCTCGACATTCACCTTCATACACGCACATATCTCTGTGAATCAACTAAAACGCATTAAGTATGAACTATAAAATACGTTTTTATTAGATACACACATAGAAAAAAAAGATTTTAATCACTGATAAATTAGTAATGCTTCTACTTAAAATGCTAAATATATTCTTTCTAACTTATTTTGTATCTACTGTTAGTAACATAGTCAGATTCCCAATGATAAACATCACCAAAGATGCAGTGTGTGCTGTAACGTATGTACCAGTATGTGATGTTTTGAATTCCTATGAAATTATTGGGTACATCATGATCCTAAATGTACTTGTGAATCCTATCGTATCATGAAATATGTGTAAGGGGAACATGTGACCGGGTGCTACAGTGCAGTGCGAGAAAGCCCCTGGCTGCATAAAACGTTTTTATACAGCTCTCGTTCCATACAGGTATACAACTATACTTACGCTGAAATATAAAATATATATATATATATATATAAAATTAATGAAAAAGAATATCAACTTCACATCTATGCATGTGTTGTTATGCTTCATTGAATACATGTTTCATTTTGTCACTTTTATAGTAGAAGTTGTGTTAGCAACCACCACTAGCTATCCCACTACATGGAAACTCTAGCTTGTGTCGGTTACTAACTAATTCTATGATTTTTATTAACTCATTGAAATACTTTTAATCCTAGACCATTATTGGGAAACATAAGACTTTAATGACCTTCATAAAAATTTGCAAAAATGTCTACAAATTAATTATTTTTTGCAGGTACTAATACTGAAGGTACTAAATTCCCCCAAGGGGATCAATAAAGTGTCCAAATATTATTATTATTATTGTTGTTATTATTATTGTTGTTGTTGTCATCGTTGTTACTTACAAATATCACATGCATATCAAAGTTCAGTTCATTCCAGTTGAAACCATTCACTTAGGCAGCCATGAGCCATTAAACACTTCACCCATAAAGAGCATCAACAGTAATCTGGATCAGGTTTTTTTATATTGTTCTCAAAATGACCAGTTCCAGACATCATAATATTGACCTACTATTTAAACAACAGACCCTCTGGTGACACATTTGATGACACTGAAGTTACCAAATATGACCCCTTGTCTGATTAAAGGTTAAAACCATAATGTGTTTTTTTTTCATTAACAGTGATGTCAGCATATGTGTGGGTCTGCTAATTTACATCCTGTCACAGTCTCCATTTACACCCAGTAGTTTAAGCCAAACCAAAAACCACAGCGGCAAATCAGCAAATCCGGAGCGGCCCGGTCCAACTTCCGCAGCTACTTCAGTAGGTTCAGAAACGACCAAACTGTTTTTTACAATGTGGTGAAAATTAGAACTGTGTTTGCTAAGCTCAGGAATGTCGGCATGTATTAATGTTCACTGTTGAATTAACAGAAAAACATACATTCCACTTCTGTGGCCAACCTCACCTTGCAGCAACCTTAAATGTAAAGTGGAAAAATTTGCATATTTATTGCTACTCAAAGGAGTGAGTGCATGGTGTGTAGTCAGCAACAGTGACCACTAACGTGTTACAAAAATAAAATTGGAGATTCTCAGCTCAGAAAGAGAAGGAGCTACTTTTGTTTCTTGTTTTTGGTTTTATCTCTGACTATTATATAGCGAATAATTTGACCTACATTTTCCTCCTCACCTTTCTTTACCTTCCTGGCTCCAGTTATCTCGCCTCACATCCCTATTTGTCTCCCCTAGCATGCACCATGTCTCCCTTCCATCTATAGAGTATACAGTATATAGAGCAAGAGATATAATAACCACTGTGCAATGACAAAGTCAAGAACGTGCGACCTCAAAAGGAGAATCTGTGATGTGAGTTTCATCAGCGAGGGAACAATTAGTTTACAGTGAGCGTGGCTTTTTATTCATTCAAAATATTGTTATTTTTCTTTTGCCCTCAGTGATGTTGCCCACGCTATTTTGTGAGTGAGGGTGCACTGTTACACTAAGTGAGAGGTTAGAGAAGCTCTGTTTTATTCCAGAGCAGCCCACAAGATGACTAAGCAGCAAGGTTAACCGTGAATAATGATTTCCTCTTTGATAGAGGCTGCCTCCAGTGAAAAACACAAACTGCAAATAGGGAATGCAACGCAGTCATTTGACACAGTGGCAGTGAACAAAATTAATTTTGGCTTGACACATAATGAAATTCATACCTATGCACTAAATACAAAATGAAATAAAAATGATCCTATTAAATAGGTTGAAATGAAAAAAGATATGACTTCTAGTTAGCAAATTTACAAAAAGAAACACATGTATGCGATTGTCTGACACCTGATACACAAAAACACCTATTTCCTCCACAGTAAGCAAATACCTGGGAAAACCACTTTAATTCTGACTAAATCACTGACTCATGTAACACTGACTTATTTGAAGTTCTTGGGGTGCTGCCAGAGTGGAATTAATTTCAGAGACTGACTCAGATCAATAAATTCACATTGTGTTATCTGCTCAGATCACAAAGAAAAGGATTGCCAATAAAATAATAAGCATTTCGAGCAAGTTCCAATAATCATAAATAGGAGGAGTTTGTATAAATATGATGCAAAGATTAGAAAGAAAATGTCTTTGAAATTAGAGAAATGGGTTTAACTTTCTAATCAGCACTTTATCATATGTGCTGCTCCCGTATCAAATGACCAACAGTAGCAACAACAAGAGGTTTTCCTCTTTTGGGGAAGACTTGATCGTAATTTCGTCCGTCTGTTTAATGTAAGTGCACTCAATCATGTCAGGTAACAAGAACAGTTTGTTGTACACAATTCTGGATAGTTTAGCACTCACCCTCATCTGTGTCATCAGTGACTGGAGTCTTGCTGGACTGTCCGAGCCCCATCGCTGCTCCTCGTGCAGATTCTCCTGCTCTGCTCCCTTGGCTCAGCTCAGCATTGAACGGCTCTCCCTCTGGGATGCACTCATAGCCTGGTCAACATCAGCCCCTCCGACACACACCGTCTCACGTGCTTGACCACTCAACCCTGACACACACATACACAGCTGCTGGCTCGGATACGCTGACTTGAACAGGTCCCGTCCTCCTCTTAACTGTCCACCTTGACACACATCATTGCACACGTGCACACACACACACACACACACACACACACACAGAGGCAGCGTAAGCGCTCTGTCTCCACTGCCGTTTAGACGAATGCAGGCAGACAGACGACTCTTGCCAGCCAGCAGGGGGGTGGGTGATGCGTTTGTGGCTGTGACCCTCTGTTGACTGAGAGTCTAACCTGTGAGGGGAGGCAGGAAAACATGACACCACCAGCACAGTGAGGGAAGGAGGAACAGAGAGAGTGAGGGGGAGGAGTATAAAAAAAAACAGGCAGCGCTTCTGGGACATGAACAGCATCTAATGAGCAGTGGAAAGATCAGCACACAATTTTCTTGGATAATAAGATTGGAAGCACTGCTAGCAAACTTGAATTGCCTGTGGTAGTAGCAGATGGAAAATTAGTGTCATCACAACTTCTGTCCTTCCTCCTCCAATCCTTTAATCCTCCCTTCATTTATCATTGATTTCACCTTTATATTTTGAGCAGAACATGATCGCACCTGTGGACTGTGCTCCTGCGCCTGATGAATGTTATAATCAATTTTCCCATTAAGACTACAAAATTGGAGGCATATGAGTTATAGTTTGCTGCTGGCTGGGACTGGAAGCGGGGTCCCTCAGGTTGGCTTCTTCAGGACAGGAGATCCTTCTACATTTGGCTCCACTGGTAGTAGACAGAGAAACATCTAATCCAACAGTCTAACAATATGATATTTCGTTATATTTAGTTATAGCCTTGTGTCAACAAGTAGTTCACTTCAAGTAATGTGATGGCGTGTACATATAACTGTAATATCACTATGGAATTCATATTCTAGCTTTAGTACCGAGTGGAAACTGAATGACAGCTCGACCCAAGAGAATGAGCTCAGTTATAAGATTCATTTTTAGGTTTATTAGCCAAACTTCCAGTAATCGTGGCAACATTCAGCCATGTAGGAAACGTCACTGTCAGACTGCACGATGAGGCCACCACAGAATAAATGAATACGTTTTCTTAGGATGAATGAAATATTCAAAAACTAGTGCGGGAAGCCGCAGTGCTGAGCTGCCCGCAGAGGACATTGTGCGCAAAGCCCTTATCTGATGAAAAGGGAGAAACATGTGCTGAATGAAAAGTACTCTCTGCATCTGTGGGCACCTACCTCTGACTGAAGCCCGCTAGTTGACCGGAGGAGCATTTCCAGCCCGGTTTGCTGCAGAGATGTGAAGCGACATCGAAGCAACAGAGACGCTCAAAGCATCACTTGTCCGGTGTTTGGACGACGCACCGGGACAGTCGGGCTACCACCTCAAAACGGAACCACAAAGCGAGACTTGGCAGAGAGCACGAAGAAATCCACAACTGCTTCTGAAGGACGAGAGGGCAGAAAATGGGTCCGTGGGGGAAAACTGCTCTGCGCGTTGCTCCGACGAGCAGCTGACCTCCACATCGCCGTCTGCGAAGTGAACTGGCTACCACCGTGCGTCTGGAGAGGCACGTCTCACTGGCTGATCCGCTGTAGCTGTGGGGCTGTTTCCCTGTCTGCAGCCTTCAGTCATCATAAAATAAGTTGTGATGCATTTTAGGAACCACAGCTCACACCTGTACACTGAAATAATATATTTCAGCTGGAATAAATCAGCTCACAAGTTGTGTGAAAATCAGTTCAAGCTCCAAGTTACACATTTATTGTCATTGTATCAATCACCACCTATTAACTACCACAGCATTAAGTCTACTCGTATATCTAGTATTAAATGAGAATCATCTACTTTTCTTCATGTCCACAGGTGACCTGCTCTTTCCAGAGGACAGTCATCTTGAGAACAGCGCCCCCCAGTGGTGATATGGGTTTGCTTCCCGGCTTAAAGCACTGTAGACAATGTGGGGCCCCCAGGAGAGGGACAGCCTCTTTATAGACGAGCTGATCCTGCTGCTCCATAACAGCTTTTAAACTAGTGGTATGGAAAAAGTAATTACACGGAGAGAATAATGTCTCTCTGGTGTTTGGTTATGAGTCTACGCTGTGTAGGTTTTAGTATTAACAGCATCTTTTCTTTTGAGCAGCCTGTATACATACACACTGTGATTATGGATAACTACACTGAGATCCTGTGTCCAGACCAAGGGACCCTGGAGCAGAGCCACACAAAATTGAAATGAGGGCAAAGCAACCAGAAAGAGACACAAAGACACATAAACCATCACAACGAGATGCAAAACAAACAAACAAAAAACCACACAAACAAGCAAAATTCAGTCCCGTGCAGCCATTCATGGTTCTTTTGCTTAGCTCTTTCTGTCTGTGTTTTCTTCTGACCAGCAGGAGTTGGCATCCTTTTATATGTCTTTATCCAGGATCCCATCATCATCATCATCATCACAGCTCTAGGATACGTTCAGTGTTGGAATAGCAGCTGTGTTGTTTTTCTTCATAAATACTTAGGAGTTTCCTTTTTCATCCCAGGCCGAGAACTTGACGCTCAAATTGCCTCAGTCAATAATTTCAAGTAAAACTAAGTGAAGTGGAATTACAACAAATGAATGTTTAAGGATTGTTGGAAACAGAACCTTCAAGTTGTGTCATATTGTGATTTAAGATAACAGTGAGCTAAAGCTGTTCCCTCACATTAGGAAATGATGAATGCCAGCTCTATAGTTTATATGCCATGAATATCCATCTTTCAAGCCAGAATGTGTGTTTGCCGCATTGGAATTTGCTTCCTTTTGGGAAGATTATTGCCGTCCAGTCATACATTAACTTCTGCAGCCATTAACCACCAGCTGTAAAACACATCCATCTAATATAAGGACAGCACGGTCACCGTGTCCCCTGTTAATTGAGCAGGCCAAGGTTGAGAGGAGAGTGGCTGCGTGGTGGGGCCGTGGGAGCAGAGATATGCTTACACTGCACACTGCACGGTTTCTTCCTCTTTTTGCCTCTCCATCATGCCAAGACACAGTCAGTGTGGGCCATCCATCTTCATTCACAGGGTGGAGACCTCCAAGTCTCAACACACACTTTGTGAGGTAACAAGTGTCACTGAGAAGCAGGACAATAACATGTCAAGTGTTCGGAAGCATCGGGAAGCGTGCCGCTCTTTTATACAAGATGAGTGATGACAGTGTCAGCACACCTGGACAGAGACAGAGGAAACCTATTTAATATGCAGCAGGTCTCAGCATGTGAAGTGTTGTATTAGTTCTGTAAGTGACGATGTTTAGGTCCTGTTTACATTCGATTCATGTCTGAATGAAGGAAAACTGCTTTTGCAGATTGTGGTGCTTTAGGAAAGAGATGAACGAATGAAATCGGCCCCATCTAGTGGGTGGGAAGAGACAGGCCGCAGTCGGCAGAACTTACATCTTACTTTTGTGCTTGAAATATTGATGTTATAGTCTGTTTATCAGCAGATAAATAATAACAAACACATAATGTGTTAATAAAGGAGACATGCTTTAGCCTTGAGCTTTAATTTCTTTATATCCCAACACAGAATATCACTACAGAAATAATTTTAAACATTTAGAATTCACTGCTTATGTGGATCTATAAACCCAGCTGCTATTAAGAAGGACAATGTCACTTTTGCTATAGGTATGGTTATTAATCAAATATAAAATATTATGAATATAACAAAATATAATTTGAATGATGTTTAGTAACATGGTTAGTTGTTATGAAAACATATTTGAATTGTCTGGTCACTGCTTGGTTATTCAAGGCACAGATTCGTTCATAGTATCACTACATATAAAACCTAACAGCCGCACATCACAGTAATTGAGGAAGAAGGTAAAAAAAAAAAACATGCATCCAGTCCATTCCAGTAAAGCTGTGTATTGACTTGGTGTCTTGAGATTGTGCAGGTTATTCCACTGGACTGAAATCAATGTGTTGTTTTCTAAATAATTCTGCAGCATGTACACTACGCAGGCTATCAGACAATAGATCGATACGATGAAACGAAATGTGTAGAAAAAACACAAACACACAACAGCAGTGGAAGTAACAGTAATAAAACATGTAACTTTTTATCTATTATTATTAAAATATGATTTTATTGCTGGTTGGTGTAAAATCACAAGCTACTCAGGAGTGTATCAATTAATTATCAGCACTTTTAGCAATGTATCTTCACTATCATCGTCACTATGCAGAAGGTCAATGAAATGAATTGGTCGTTTTTAAAATAATAAATACATTGTTTATAGTATTTTATTCTGATATTTGATTATATTATTCTTAAGCTTCTGAGTAGAATTAAAAGTCACTTAGGTTCATAACTTTCCTTTAAACAGTTTAACAAAGACACATCCTGATTAAAGCAGCACCAGGCTGAATATTTCCCCACTAGAAAAGGGTGATCACCTGTTATTCTTCTGCAGCTGTGTAGTTATTTTGGAGTAAACTGAAGGGGTGTGTTTGTGTCTGTCCTCTTGCATACGTGGCTGCATGTGTATCATTGACAGAAACAAACAAAGGCTCTGTCAGTGCTGTAGGTGTCAGTGAGTCATGGCCATCTATTGCCACTTGCTGCTTGTTTTATCTTTTGTGCCACTGGTGATGAGTTACCCTTTCTACCCACCAACATGCTACACCAAGGTACTCATCATGGCCCGGGACCTCACTCAGTGGGCAGCAGATCTGAAGAGGGACCCTGAAACTGTAAGTTGGTATTTTCTCCACACACTGTAATTGTTTTTTGTAACTATTGTTAAACATAGCAGGCTAAATGTGATGATATAATGTATATAACCCAACTGTATATGGCTATAAAATGTACTTTAGATTATACTACTAATTTTTAAACTAAATGTTTTTCCAACCAGAGTTCATGCATGGCACACATGCCAAATCTCTACCTTGATGTCCATGTAAGTATGAATTTGAGTTCTGCATGATTAAAACATAATTCCATTTATTGTGAATCAGAAGTTTAATAGACTGATTTTCTGGACATACTTAGCATTAAGGAACTGATGTGTACATAAGCACAGTTTCTTTTTTACATGACTTTAAAAGCAAACCTAATTTTTTATTTTGTATTTGTATCTGTGTTGTTATTTGTTTATCATTCCCTCTCTATTTTGAAAAATCTGGATCACATTTTCTACGCTAACATCTGTGGTATTTTGACTGCAAACCTCAGCTTCTCTAAATCATACAAAGGGACACTAATTGCTACCCATGCCGTCAGAATGCGTGTGTGATGTACAAAATGAGGGACTACATCTCCCTGGTGGAAGGCCTGCGGGAGCGCTGCTGTGCCTACACCAGAGATGTGAGAAAGCTGGGTATCACTCTGAGACAGCTCTTCATCATCATGTCAGAGAAGTGCCATGGGGTAAGACAAGAGAAACTGTCTAAATATGCATTTAACATTTAGATTCAAACAGCACATGAACATGTATTGATTTGTCCCCTAAAGCAATTTCGTCTGGGAGACACAAAAGGGACAACAGTGCAGGCTTTGTGTGCATTCTCTCATTTGTGCATCAGTTTCTCATAACAGACCTTTTAAACATTGACTAATATAAATAAAATATACTGATCAGCACTTTTAATTGACTATAAAACATGGGTCTTTGAATAAAGAATATCAAAATAGTAGTAATAACAGCAGCAGGGTTAATATAAGACTGTGAAACATTTTTGACATTTTACTTTTGGTAAAAATAAAAAAAGAAACTTATGGTTCTCTGTATCTTCAAGACAATCTGGTAAAACATTTATTCAGTTTAGTAAAGAATGTAATTCTGAATTAAACCAAAAATAAAGTAAAAAATCATTTACTTTTACACTTTTTCAGTATCTCTGTGATAAAGTAAAGTCACATTGTGTTGCCTGTGGTATGCCATCATTACCATCTTTGTGTTTCCATGGCTATAACCATAAATGTGTTCTTATTGTAATAGTAGTTATGTGCTTTATAGCCTTCTTTCTTCTTTCTATTGAGGATCTTTAGAGACATTTACAGCTGTAATCTATTGCAATCTACTGCACATCCACTGAGCCAAACTCAAAACAGAAAAGGGACTAACACAGATTTGATGCATTCAAACTGCAGTTTAATGGGTCACTCAGTGGGTCACCTCACAGGATTAAACAGGGTTTAGGATGCAGATTATGAAAGGCATTCAGCTGATGCTGTTCATCTGAATTGTGAAGTCAAGCCTCAGTGGCTGTAGTTTTTTTTTTTTTAGGACAGACAGACACAGCCAGTATGTGCAGACTAGGCCACAATGTCTCGACAAAGACTTATTGTTAATTCAGTTTCACTGCGGTGATTTCAGTAACACAAAAGGTTTGAGCTCTAATTAAGGTCAATTATACACTAGAAATACAGTAAATGGAGTGTAAATATGCAAATATTTTAAACAAATCTTTCCTTAGGAAAGATCTTATTTAACCATGCTTTAGCTAAAGATGCCTTTTTTCATATTTTTTTAAACAGGACTTGGTGTTCACCATCTACGACTGTGCTGCACTGGAGCGCTAACGTTCTGGATCATAAAGTGATGGTTTTATCTGCTTGAGGACAGACAGCGGCTCAGTTTATGTGTAAATTCTGCGAACACTTTGCAGTGATTGACTGATGTTAACTTTAAATCTATGATAACTATGGTTTTCTAACTAACAATGTGCTTTGGTCATATTTTATCTCATTATAATAGGAATCATTGGCACTAATTGGCACTTCTTTGCTCAGGAATCTGACCGACTGACTTCATATAATAAACTATTTTTTAATTTCTTTTGGTTTTCTCTTTAGTTCATAGAATAAAATAGACATGCAGTTTACCATACCAATACCAATAGTTTGACACAGATTCTCCTTCAGTGCTGTACATTAATACTGAGACACCTAAACTATGACGGAACACAGCCTCATAAAGTCACCTGGAATGGTTTGAAAGAGTTCCCAGAGGTATTGCGTACTTGTTGGCTGCTTTACCGTCACTCTCCAGTCCAACTCATTCCAAACCATCTCAATTGGATGACTGTGGAAGCCTGCTTCTCTGATGCAGCACTCCATCACGCTCCTTCTTGGACTACATAACCTAGAGGTGTTTTTGCCCTGTTGGAAGACAAATGATGGTCCTCTGCACAAGACACCCGATGGTCTAGAACGCATTAAGAAGGCAAAAAATGTCTTTAATTAACTCTTGATGTGGAAGTCTGTGAACCAAAAATCATTCCAGGTGAATACCTTGTGAATCTGATGAGAGAATGCCTCTTCCTCTGTCTTTCTCTCACCATACATTTCTGTAGGTATCCCCAGCTTTGGAGCTGTATATTCCCTGTGTACATTTGAAAGCCCAACCAACCTTCCCTGTGCCCTGTTTGCTGGTTGTTGTTGTTTTGCAGCCTGTTATTCTTTTCTAACCCACCCCAACAGGTTGAGGCAGATTGCAACATTGCCCAACCATGTTCTGCTGGAGGTCTCTTCCATTAGAGGGAGATTTTCCTCTCCACTGTCGTGTAGTGCTCGCTGAAGTGGGATATGTTGGTTTTTCTATATATAGTGTGTTTGGAAAGTATTCAGACCCTTTTCATTTTTTTCAGTTTTAAAGTATTGCAGCCTGATACTACAATGACAAAGTGAGGGTGGACAGCCGTGGCCGTGTGCTTAGGATCGTTGTTATGTTAGGATCTCAGTACTTTTCTCCAATTCTGCTTTCCATGCTTCACTGTTGGGATAATATAGGTGATGAGTGATAAAATTGAGGCCAAACTATTGTTTCTTGCTTTCATCAGACCAGATAATGTTGTTCCTCACAGTCTGAAAGTCATTCAGGTGCTTTTCATGTGACTCTTCTGTCTAACCACTCTGCCATAAAGCCCAGATCAGTGTAGTGCTGCAGTGATGGTTGTCCTCTTCATCCCATAGTCTCTGGAGCTCAGTCAGAGTGGCCATCAGGTTCTTGGTCATCTATCCTAGTAAGGCCTGTCTCTCCTGTTTCCTCAGTTTTTAGGGTCACCAACTCTTGGAAGAGTCATGGTTGTGCCAAACGTCTTCTATTTGAGAGTTATGGAGGCCACTGTGGAACCTTCAGTGCAACAGAATTGTATTTTACCACATGTGGACCCCAGTCAAGGTGTAGAAACATCTTAGCGATGATCGAGAGAAATGGGAGGTTCCTGAGCTAAATTTCAAGTGTAATTGCAAAGGTTCTGAGTACTTATACCAATGTCATTTCTGTTCTTTATTTTTAATGTACAGACATTTCTAAAATTCTGTTTTTGTCATGATAGATTACTGAGAATAGATTAATGTAGAGTAACAGTTTTCAGACCCATTCACAAAAAGTGAATGGGGTCTGAATACAGTACTTACCGAATTCTAGGTATTTTTACATACATAAAAAAACAGAAATGTTACAAATGACGCACAAACATACTGGTCATCATACAACAGTGTGAGTAGATTAACAGAAACACCTGTGGCCTGGTATGGACTTGCATGAGCTTGTCTCTTTACTGAAGGCTAATTGTTCTTTGGGGATTCACATGAGGTGTTATCACATCTCCCCTTTGGGTTATATTAGACAACGAACAACCAAAATAACAGTGGTATATGGCTTAAGATGTAGAAAACTAGATAAAACTACCTTTCACTAAACAAACAGCCAGGAACAGTATGATATGGAAGCACAACATGCCAAACCAATGAGCAGGCAAAGCATGGCCTCACCCCGCTGGCACTCATCTTCCTGTCCATATTTGGAATGAATAGTCTTTCCACAGATTTGTCAAAGTCAAAAAAAATTACTTACGCAAATGAGATCGTACATGAAGGTCATTGAGTTTTTAATAGTTTTAAATTCATCCCCAGGGAAAATGTTACCTGAAGTTCACTGTCTAACATTTCAAACTCGCCAGGGGTTACGTCCTCCATAAATGTCAGCATTGTGTTAAGTCGTAAATCAACATTAATGAGACACGAGTCTGATTTTAAGGAACACGAATCATTTTTATGCCGAACAACGGATCAGTCACCCTTCAGAAGCTGAGTTCTCTGCCTATATTGAACAGACAACACACATTTCACCTGACACCACACATCTTCTATATGAATTAATCTATAATCTGAGGATAATGACCCAATCTTCGTTACCTTCTTCTACTGTCCCCAGTTCTGTAACTTGGTGGTGTGGTGTTGTAACCCTGATGCATTGAGGTAAAATCAGCAGACTTGAAACTTCACTGGTAAATATGAATCTAGTGAAAACACCACACACACAGTAACTGTGAAATGTTACAGTAGCGTTTATGGTATAAAGAGTATAAATCACATAATGGGATGTTTCAGATTATAATCTCTCTGTGTGTTAAACTGTACTTTAACCTGGTGAAATTAAAACATGGGACCAACAGACATGTATTTTTAGTTAA
>OMLM01004835.1:1957-16710 GCA_900302695.1 Helostoma temminkii
CTGGGGTCCTCCTAGTGAGAAAATGTATCGAACAAAAACAGAACCAGAAGGTGAGAATCGTAGGATTGTGTGTAAGTTTTAATCTCTCGTGGACAGACGTGGAGACGTGAGGACACGCAGTGTCTCTGTGCGGCACCAGGAGGACGACCAACCTGTGCAGGTTAACATACACCTTGAAACCGTTTCTCAGTTCACATCCAGCCAAGTACGGATCAAAGACCCTCCACCTGTTTTATTCAGGATGCTCTGGGGGCAGACTGTGGCCAAATATCCCATCATGCATTTCACGCCACTTAGCAACAATAGAGATGAACATTTCCACTACAGTTGTTCTGGTGCTGGAAGTTTCTAGGAGAAGACTTAATATTAGATATTTAGAATATGTGGTGGATCACAGTTAGCTCCTACAGGTAAAGGATCCACTAATAACACATTTTGTTGTCATTTCAGCCTCGCAGAAGAAGAAGAAGACCTCGACAGTCCGTACTCTTAAGTACTTCCAAGTACGAGAGTTAGTACTTTGTGTACTTGGAACTGAGAAACGTCCATATGTCACAAAAACGGGAACAGAACACAGGATCTTCCTCCTGTGACAGAAACATCTGACCAATCAGCAGAGAGGACAGAAACGGAACCAGAGAGGAAATAAGTTCACACATTTATCATTTTGGACCAGAATAAACACCCTGAGAGTCCGGGACCTGATCCAGCCCAGTCTGGACCAGGTATCGTTACTGAAGCATCATGACAGACAGTAAATGTAACTTGGATATTTACTTATGGTTCCGGATCCTTCAGGTCCCACAGAACCACGCTACTGAGGAAAGGAAGGTTCTGTGGTCGAAGGCAGAGGCTTTGTAGCGTCCTAGAAGTTTTCTGTGAGATTCTAGTTCAGGTCTGTTCTGGTTCTGACCCACCGTCTAGTATAAAACACCGCCTATTAGCTTACTTAGTTTACAGAACCCAGTGCTGGACTTCCACATCCGAACCTGATGATACACGACGACACATTTACATTTAGTCATTTACAGACGCTTTTATCCAAAGTCACTTAAAAGTGAGATACAAAAGCAAAACAAGGAGCAAAAACTAAAGCGAAGCACTATCAGGAGAAGTGTGTTCGTTTACTGAGATATGAGTGCAATTGTTTTTTTTTAAAAGAAGAAAGTTACGGAAAAGTTCTGTCTTCAGTGGAGTGACATGCGTCCTCAAAACCAGATGTGCTGCTGCGTCCTGTAGCATGTGGAGGGTTTGATTGCGCATGCCCGTAGTGATACCAAAGCCAGGCCAGAGCTGTACCAGTTATCCCCAAGTCAGAGTGTGGATAGAAACAAACTGAAACTGGACTAAAACCGAATTATCTCGAAAATCTCGTCCAGGACACACCGGGTCGGACCAGTTTATACTATTTCTGGCGGATTCAACAACCAGTTCAGAAGCAGGTCTTCAGAATCCTGCACACCTGGACCAGAATTTGACCTCAAACCTGAACCCGCACAGACACGGTCTCAGATGGACTCCGAACCGGGTCTAGCTCAGTTTCTACAGACTCACCGTCTGCCGTTGTTCCGTCGTTGCTGCACGCGGCACAGTTTGTTTATTTCCGGATCACTAACAGCGCATGCGCAGTGAATCTGACGAAAGTTCCGGATCTTCTTCTTCTTGACTGTTTATGGCGGTCGGGAACCAGCGTATCAGGAGCATTACCTCCTCCTACCGAGTGTGGACCGGAGCCCACAGTGAGATAATGTCCCGCTTAGTCCATGATGACGTGTTACTGGTTTCTCTACCAGACATGACCCACTTAGATGTTTTCTACTGTTTTTAATCTACTGTTTAAATCAGAGTGTTCCAACCAGGTTCTATTAAAAATAACCTCTCTCATGGCCTACTACTACTACTAATGTTAAAATTAAAGATACATCTCCCTCTTGCTTCTCTATTCCACTTTTCTTGCCGCCGTTCCACTACTTTGGTCGAGACTCTTTTAATTTCTCTATCAGCTTTGCCAGTCGTCCACCCCCTCATTCAGTATGCTTCCAGTATTTCACACAGAACGTCCTGACGGTCAGATCTTAGTGACTTCAGCCACTGAGTCTAACCCGGTGAATAAATCTGAGAGTGGTTCCTGTTGTGCAGCCATTTCCACTGAGCAGACTCCCAGTTCTGAGCTCTGGTCCACTGATTGTCGGACGCTGAGGATCCTGAGAGCCATCTGTGTACAGTTTGTATACAGTTCTCTGACACGATGAGTGAAAGCTGCCAGTAGATCTACTTGACCTTTTTCTTCCTTTCTTAACTTCAGCAGGAACATATCAGTTTGTCCATGGTTCAGCCTCTGGTTTAAACACACACCCCAAACCCTCTTGGCTGTTCCCAGCACTCCTGCAGAACCCTCAGCTGGGGGCCACTCCACATGCCCCCTACATTAATCCAGTAGTTGGTCATTACGTGTTTCCTCTGACATTTGAATTCAGGAACAGAACCGGTCCAGAACCTGGTTTTGACTATTGACTGGTCAAACTAGTTCATAGCAGTAAAAATAAGCGAATATTGGAGTTATGAGACTGAAGAATAAAGTACACAGACCAGTGGTACTGCACTGAGTACTAAGGCACTACACTGTAAGAAATTTCCCTGTTAAATTAGAGTAAACTACTGGCAGCTACAGTTGTGAGCATTTAACTGTTATTCTACTGTGTACCTACTGTAATCTACAGCAACAGTTTATTACTGTTAAAAATACAGTACTGTCCTGTATAGAATATGCACTTTACAGTATAATACTGTCAGTTGTGTGGTTGGCATTATACTGTTTCTACTCCATAAACAGTATACTACCATAAAATGTATTAAAATACTGTAGAATCTGGAAGTTGAGTCATGACAACTGAACATCTTTCTTCTTAAGTCACTACTCATCCTAGTCAATATATTGTCACTATATGGATAAGTAGTGAAACGTTTTGAGAAAGTCCAATTGCCATGACTTCACATCCAGATCAGATAACCTCCCCTAACTGACTGAGAATCTTCACAGACAGTACAGTAGAGCGTGATCTTTACAGTATAACATTTGCTGCACATTAAAACATTTTGGAAATCCATAAAAATTTCTAATATAGAAATGACAAGAGATTGTCTTACAACATGGGCCTTTATTATAGCCAATGCAGTATGATACACAGTAAGACATTTAAGTGATTACATTTATGTAACACACAATCCATAAAAACACAACATTGAACACATTTTCACACAGGATTCACAGTTGCTACCTTTTTCTGGACCAGCTTTCCTGTCTTTCTGGACACCACCTTCCCCTGACTGGCCTTGGTTCCATCTCAGGGTTGATTCCAATCAAGCGTCTAAAAATGTAATGACAGAATACTTTATTAATATATAAAAAAAAAAAAACATGATTACAACAGACTAGTTGTCTTTAGTTCAGCTTTAGTTTGAGGTATTATGAGATACTAGATTCTTTGAGTAATATTGAATTTACAGTAGTAGATTTCTTTGTTACCACTGTTGAGCAAACTGTTACTACGTAACTTTTCTCCGCATTTCAATTAACTATCTGGCTCTTATATGTTTCAGCTTGACTAATGTTATGGTACATGGTACAAGAGCCACATGACACATCATACAACAAATAGTAAAATACAGACTAGTCCCTGCGTACAGTTTACAACTAAACAAATTTAACATTATCTTACCTGGCACAACAGATTAGTTTACAAATGAACATAAGGCAATTCAAAATGTAAATGAGCAAGCTAGCTAACTTACTGGCAGGCGCAAGCTAATAAATTACACAAATGCGGTAACGTGGTTCAACCGGCAGAGAAAAAGAAGAAGAAGAAAAGTATGCTGACTAACGTTAGCTTGCATCATCCAGTTATGACACTAAACAGTAATTTTGACTTTGTTATTCTTATGACATTTGGGCAACAAAAAAGTAAATACAATTTTTATTTGATATGATTGCAATTACCTTGTCCACAGGATGGATTGTGATGAGCAGCAGGTGGTAGAATGCTCCGTCCCCTTGGATGCAGACAGGGTCAGTGTTGGGGTGAAAATTGTCTTCTTCACTTCTTCTTCCCTTTTTTTCTCCATAAATAAAATCACTTATCTATAACATGTTACACTTATTTTTGGATTTCTTGATGTTGACATTGTACTAGATGAGGTGGTGGGACGTGATGCAACATGATTTTGTTCAAATGATTTATGGGCGTAGACTCAACCGACACAGTCTGACTTGAAAATGAAAAAATACTGTATTGTACTGTTAAGATAGTACAGCAGTTTGCTGTTAATATTTACTTCCTCAAACTCATCAACATTTACAGTATGTGACTGTATTCGCAAAGAACGATACATTACTGTACTCAATTTCCTGTATTTTTACAGCAATTTGTTACAGTGTAGTAAAAAGTAAAAGTATCTAAAGTAACACAGTTCAGTTTCAGTTTTATATAAACCATATAATGTATTTTTACTGCAGTAATCCTAGATTTTACTCTATTACAAATATTTAGTTACTGCTTTTTCCTTCAGTACTGCAGTACTTTTACCAGAGCACACAGTCTCTAAAAATACTTGAATTGATGAGGAGTGATTGTGATGTAGTCCTTTAGTTTATTAGGGATACTTCTACTGCAGTACAGTGTGTACTGATACTTCTACTACTGGCATAAAGTGTGTCCTGTACTACAGTAAAGAGTGTATTGGTACTTCTACTGCAGTAACGTGTGTACTGGTCCATGGTGGATTTTCTCGGAAACTAAAAAAACATGGACAAAATTTATTATTTGAAGTTTTTGTTCATTTTCACGTTTGACAGAACAAAACTTTATCAGTAAAATGACTCGGTTAGAAAAACAGTTTCAGTCACATGTTAAAAAACACTGAGTGGTCAGTTTATTAGGAACCAGTGAAGCCTGTGGAGCTGTTCTCAGGCCTGGCCACAGCAGGTCTAAACTCTATCATCACAAACTGCATTCTGGTTTCACTGTGAATCCTGCAGCCAGACCAAAATGTCCTCTGTAAACCCTGTCCCTATGGGACTCTGATCTTCATCAGTGATGATGATGGACGGGGGGTTAGGAGTCAGCTGCATGTTCTACATCATCACCCTTGGTTTTCGGCAGAGAGGCTCTCTGCTCGTCCATCCTCCTGGACTGGACCCTCTGGATCAAACTGAAGAAGTCCTCCTGACCAACGGGAACTGATCCAGCTATATCATCCAGATCAGGCAAGGGGCACCTCTGGTCCTCCATCCTGTCAGACTGCAGAGAGAGAGACAGGCAGTGAGACCAGATGATCCTGTGTGGACCATTGTGTCCACCAGGAGACAAACCTCAGAAGGTTTAAACGGTTTCTGTTGGTACCTGGTAGCGTATCAGCATGTAGTAGAAGTCCAGACTGGGCAGGGGGTGCTGGCTGGGGCTACAGGTCCCACACAAAGCAGCTGGTCCTATGTCAGGCAACAGGCTAATGCTGGCTCTCTGGTCATTGAGTCTCTGACCCTGAGACTCCAGAATCAGGTCCAACAGAGCGTCTGGTTCTTCTTGCTGTCTGCTCCTACACTGCAACAGGGACCAGTCCTGAGTTATTACATTGTGAACATCACAAACACTAAAACCTGATCCAACATTCAGTTGTTTAAACCAGATTCTGGACCCTGTATGAAGATTTCCAGTCAGGATTTAGCAGTGGCGTGGCGTGGCATGAGGAAAAGTTTTAAGGATGCCAAGTGCTTCAAATCTGTCTTGTGAGTGAGTATGTTACTGCATGTACAGCCAATGTAATGTAGCCAAATGAGCAATTAGAGCATCTGCAGAAGCAGGACTTACAGTGACTGTCACAAGCACACACACCAACCTATACTTACGTGCGGGCCACAACGCCTTATTATAAGATAAGATATATATTATAAGATTGATCAAGTCTCTGATTTTCTTTCTCAGGGCAACCTCCTTGATGCAAACCAGTTTGGCTTCAGGAGCAATCACTCTACAGAAACAGCAACAGTTGTGAAATCCCTGCGGGCTGCAAAGGCTAGGGGACAGTCCTCTGTCTTAATCCTACTTGATCTATCTGCATCCTTTGACACTTTGAACCACGAGATTCTCCTATCCACACTCTCTAAATTGGGCGTCTCTGGAACAGCTACAATGGCTTCATTCTTACTCATTTGGTCGAAGGTATCCTGGCAGGGGCACGTTTCCAACTCTCACAGCCTCTCTACCGGTGTGCCACAAGGCTCAGTTCTCGGTCCTCTTCTCTTTTCAATCTATACTACATCTCTGGGTTCCATCATCCGCTCAAATGGCTTTTCCTATCACTGCTATGCTGACGACACACAGCTCTTCCTTTCCTTTCCACCGGATGACTTGACTCATCACGCATCACTGCCTGTCTGTCTGACATCTCTGCTTGGATGAGAGAAAGACATCCTCAGCTTACCCTCTCCAAGACAGAACTTTTTCCCTGCTAGACCATCAATACACCACAACATCAGCATTAACATTGAGCCTTCAGTGATAATCCCCACTAAGTCTGCCAGAAACCTGGGGGTCATCATTGACGACCAACTGAGCTTCACAGACCACATCTCCTCTGTCTCCAGGGCAGATTTGCCCTCTACAACATCAGAAAGATCAGACCCTACCTTTCTGAATATAAAACCCAACTGATTGTGCAGGCGCTGGTCATATCCTGTCTCAATAACTGCAATGTCCTGTTGATGGGATTACCGGCATGTGCAATCAAACCCCTCCACATGATACAAAACGCAGCAGCACATCTGATCTGCTAATCAGCCAAAAAGGACGCATGTCACCCCACTGCTCAGATCTCTGCACTGGCTTCCTGTAGCTGCCACATCAGGTTCAAAGCTCTGACTCTTCCTACAGAGTGGTCGACTCACCCGCACCTGTCTACCTCAACTCCCTCATTCAGGTCTCAATCCCTCCCGCCCCTCACCAAACCAAAAATCCATTGCAAAGCTCTTCATCTCTGTGGTCCCACAAGGGTGGAATGAGCTACTGAACTCTGCACAATCAGCAGCCTCACTGCCATATTCAAGCAACTGCTGAAGACAGAACTTTTCCATAACTTTCTATGCACTTAAATTGCACTTTCCTTTCCTGCATCTCATGAAATGGACACACTTTTCTGATAGTACTTCACTTTACAGTTTTTCTCCATGACTTAGATTGTTGCGGATTTGATAAAAGCATCTGCCAAATGACTAAATGTAAATGTAGTTAATGTATGAGGTCATTGTCTTCACCTGGACCAATCAGAACACAGCACTGAGTTATGAAGGGGAGTCAGTTCAGCCAATCAGAAAGAAGAACAGGTCCAGGTGTTAGAGGCAGACCAGAATCCAGCAGACCGGGTTTGGGTTTGCGCTCAGGTCATTAAAGGTCGTGTTTTTAAAAAATCTTTCCCCTTTAATCTCTAAAGAAAATTTCAACAAACAATAAAAGATGATTAATCTTGTATCATTTCACAATAAAAGCTTCAAAGTAACCTCAGATAAAGTTTTTAATCTTTCATCATTTCACAATAAAAGCCTGAGATCACAGTAAACATTTTACACTCACTTTAAACATTTCTGTGACAGAACTGAGGACAGGTGACCTGTCCAGGTTGTGATCCGCCTTCCGCACCCCCACAACCCTCAGCAGGACTTTCAATCTGTGAACCTGAGCTCCTGCAGAGGATGATTCCAGGTGCACACCTGCAGATGTTTTACAGGTTGAACAAAGTCGTATCCAGATGGCATCAGTGGGTGGAGTCAGCAGCAGGTGAAGGTGATCAGACTGAGGGCCAGCAGGTAAATATGTGAGGTCAGAGTGGAGACGAAGCCCTCAGCACTGTCAAGGCAACTACCTGTCTTCAGACAAATGCTCTGCTCACACAACAAACCTGCACACACAGATGACATCATCAGACCACACCCTAAAGAGCTCCAGCTCTTTTGCTAATCAGGTGTGTGGTTACCTGTGAAATTGTCTGGACAAACGCAGCGCTTGAAGTCAACACAGGTTCCTCCGTTCTGACAAATTAAACGCTCCTCGTCACAGGCGTTCGCTGAGGGATGATGGGAGGTAATACTTAATGACATCACTGATGATATGGTAAACACCTGAGTTCCTGTAAGGTCACCTGATGGAATCAGGTTCTGACTTGTTACTGAGGCCCCACCCCCTTTACTGTTTGTACCTGTGCAGGTGATCCCGCCCCCTCTCCATGTGTACCCAGGTAAACATCTGTCACAGCGCCGCCCAGTGCCTCCCTCCTTACACTGACAGAGACCAGAGTCCGAGCAGTGAGGGGAGACCGAGCCATCCAGGTCACAGCTGCACTCTGACAACAGACACAGGTTGGTCACATGATTAACTCTGCCGCCCAACATGATACTGACATGTTACTGACACGTTACTGACACGTTACTGACACGTTACTAACCGACACACACATTCTCGTCGTCCAGCGGCAGCGAGACGTTCCTGTAGAAACCCAGACGACAGTACTGACAGTTCTGACCTCGAGTGTTGTGTTTACAGCTCACACACGTGATGACGTTGATGAAGTCGATGTAGCTGCAGCGGTTGGAGTGTCCGTTACACTCACAGTCTGAGACAGAGATCAGGACACACACACACACCTGTGACCAGCAGGTCTGATCTGGAGCAAGAGCCAGGAAATGGAGGCTCAGACCTGCTAAAATGGGTAGCCAGTCCTGGTCCTCAAGAGCCACAGTCATGGACTTACACATCTGATTGGCTGAACACACCTGATCCAGGTAATCAGCAGTGAGTGTGGCAGGGATGTTGGAGAACAAGCAGAATAGTGGCCTGGAGGACCAGGGGTGGACACTCTAGAACCTCTGGTAATATTGTTCGAACAGTACAATTTATCATAATGTAACTGTAACTTTATGTACTGTAACTGTAACATAATGTATTGTAATGTATCGTACTGTAACTGTAACTGAAGTGACTTATCATACTGTAACTGTATTTTACTGTACTGTAACTGTAACTGATTATATTGTAACTTATCATACTGTAACTGTAACTTACTGTATTGCAACTTATTGTACTGTAACTGTAACGACTTATACTGTAACTGTGTTTTACCATACTGTAACTGTAACTGATTATATTGTAACTTAAGTAACTAATTGTACTGTAACTGGAGTGACTTATCATACAGTAACTTAATGTACTGTAAGTGTAACTGGAGTGATTTGAGTGACATGAACAACAGATGGCAACAGAGCATGGCACAGGTGTATCAGGTCATTTTCCCCATCCCCCACATTCAGAGGGAGGGAGAGAGGCATAGTGATGGGGGAGGGTTTGGAGGCTGTCTTACCCTGGAAACTGATGTAGGCGACTTTGGACAGCTGACTGACCTTTGGTCCTCCTGGAATCAGGAGCTTCTGCATCGCTTCAGACACAAAACAAAATGTGTAACCATGGCAACAGGCAGGTAGCCGCTAAAGCTAAGGTCAGGGGTCACCAGGTAGATCAGCACCAATCTAACCACCAATCAGAGCTCAGCACAGATTCACAACTTTTCAATAGGAAGCGCAGTACCTAGAGTACCTCCATTACTGGTACTCTTGTTTCTGCTGCTCCTGATACTGATACTACTACTACTACTACTACTACTGCTGCTGCTGCTAATACTAATACTAATAGTACTGTTGCTAATGTTAGCCAGTAGGTGGCAGGTCTGCTACTGTTTCTATGTGTTGTACCTTTCTTCTCATAGCCTTTGCCATCTTCCTCCTTTTTAGTTTTCCTTGTTTCTTCTTTAAGTTCCTCTTTTGTTTCATTTGTTTCTTCTCCCACTTCCTCTTTAGTTTCCGTTGTTTCTTCTCCCACTTCCTCTTTAGTTTCCGTTGTTTCTTTTCCCACTTCCTCTTTAGTTTCCTTTTCAGATTTCTCTTTTGTTTCTTTTTCTTCCCTCTGCTCCTTTTCAGTTTCCTCTTTAGTTTCCATTGTTTCTTCTCCCACTTGCTCTTTTGTTTCCATTGTTTCTTCTCCCAATTTCTCTTTAGTTTCCTTTTTAGATTTCTCTGTTGTTTCCTTTTTTTCTTCCCTCTCTTCCTTTTCTGTTTCCTCTTTAGTTTCCGTTGTTTCTTCTTCCACTTCCTCTTTAGTTTCCTCTTTAGTTTTATTTGTTTCTTCTCCCACTTCTTCTTTAGTTTCCTCTTTGGTTTCTTTTATTGGTTTCTCTGGAGTTTTGTCTGTGGTCACAGCAGCTGTTGGGTTTGGGAGAGAGGAGTTAAGTTTGTATGTACCTGTGTATTGATAATCCTGTAAACCCGGCAGTTACTTTTACTGTCAGTAATCTACTACACTGATCTTAGTTACTGATGTAAAATCAAGTTATTGTGTTTGATGTCACAGTTTAAAGCATCTGGTTGACAAAAATTAGCTGCACCTTTGGTTTATAATCTTGTCAAGCTGCTTGTTCCGAGGTCATGAGCTTATTTCATTTTCATTAGTTCTACACAGATGTAAAGATGGACTAGCAGGAACCTGATACCTGCAGCTGATACCAACCTCTACAATCTACATTCTAATCTGACCAATCACAGCTCTTCATTTTGTACCTGTCTCCTCTTTTTTCTCTTGTTTAGATTCTGTCTTGCCACCAGATATTGGAGTAGAATCTGGTACAGTTGCTTCTGGTCCACTATTTTTTCTTCCTCCAGTGTCTGGTTCTGCTAAACCAGAATCCAGTCCAGGATTAATTGAATCTGATCCAGGGACATCTATAGATCCACGGGGATCATCTGGATCAACACTTAGCTGTCCAGAATCAGATCCAAAATCTGGTCCAGAATTTGGCTGAGGGTCAGTTGAATTTGGCTCTTCTGGAAAAGGGAAGGTGAAGTCCACAGGGGCTAACTCTTCTACAGGAGTGGAGCTTGTATCTGGTGCACCATCACCTCCTTCTCGTTCAGAGGGAGGCAATAGGTACCCTATGGTAGAATCAGGAGCTGAAGGGGCAGTATCAAGAGGAGGTACTTTAGGTAGAGCTACATCTATCAGAGAATCTGGAGCCCTAAAGGATGGCACTTCCGGAGGAACATCTGGACGTACAGCAGGGGGTGCTACACCTGGACGACGTAAATCTGGAGAAGGTACAACAAGAGGAGGAAGATCAGGAGGTGATACATCTGTCACCGTGTCCGAATCAAAACCAGTAGAAGTTGCGTCAGCTCCTACTGTAGGTGGAACATCTTCAGTCTGACTGGTTGGGAATGACCCAGTGGATGGAGTGTCTCCAGATGGCACCCTATCACTGGCTGGGGTTGTTGGAGGTGGTTGAAATCCAGATGATGTAGTAACATCAGCAAAGAGTGTGGTACTGATTATCAGGTTGGTAGTGCCAGTCCCAGAGAGGACAGGGTTTGTGCTGTCAGGTGAGGAGGTGGAGTCAGAGGGTGGAGTCACTGGGTCAGAAATAGACACCTCAGAGTCAGTACTGTAGCCTACGGTAGTGGGGCTGGAGCTACTGCTACTGGTACTGGAACTACTGGTGTCTGGTACTGTGGAAGCTGGTTTGTCTCCAGTCCCCAGTGCTGGACTTCTGGATGGAGCTGTGTCTGTTGTAGGTCCTGCTGTCCTGCTAAAGTCTGGAAAAGCATCAAAAGCTAAAGTACTAACAGTACTAGTGACAGTAAAAACTGTAGTACTAGTATCACTAGTAGCTGTAGACTCAGCTTTAGTAAAGTCACCAGTATCACTAGTACTAGTAAAGTAGGCTGTAGAACTGGCATCAGGCATGGAAGTACTGATAGTAGGAACAATATCAGCATCAGTTACAGATGCTGTATCAGCTCTTGTACTTCTTTCTGTAGTAGTAGTAATACTCCATGTGTTAGTGGTATAAGTACTGGCTATTTCTGTTACAGTTTCTGTAGAGGCTGCTTCAGAAGTCAGAGTGTACATGAAAATAGCGGTAGTAGTAGTAAGGTTGTAACTGGTAGCAGTGGTTCTGTCAGTAGTAGTAGTAATAATAGTAGAGGTAGTAGTAATAGTGTCAGTCATGCCGTCTGATGAGGCAGAGGGTCTATCAGATGCTGCTGAGTCACCAGATGCTGTCAGAGAAGAAGAGTTTCGTCTTTAGTGAATTTCAGCTTTCTCCGCAGACACTGAACATCAAACACTGGGGGTGAGGGAGGGGGGAGGCTGAAACGGTGAGGGGGTAAATAAGATGAAGCCCACAAACCACACCCAGAACCACCCAGAACCATTCAGAACCACCCAGACCCTCATGCTTATCGTAGACTCACGTTCTACACGGGAAACAGCTGATTTATTTGTTTTTTATTTTATTTAAGCTTCTAGCTACTATTAACAAATTACTAATTAACGATTAGTCTAAATGAGGCTGACAGATCATCTGAAGCTGACAGATCACCTGAAACTGTGCTGACTGATCACCTGAAGCTAACAGAACCCCTGAAACTGTGCTGACTGATCACCTGAAGCCGACAGTTTACCTGAAGCTGTGTGTGTTCACGTCTTTCTGTTGTTCTGAGGACGTTTCTACACAGTCAGAGGATTAATGTCACAGCTCTACTACTTTCTGTGTCTCAGACTAACATGGATTAAACACACACCATCTGTTGGGGTCTTCATTCCCTCTGAAACTCAGATCAACAGCCCCACAATGCACCTGGATCAGTGTGACCAATCATAGCTGATAGACAGGTAAACGGGTGAGCAGATAGACAGGTAGACAGGTGAACAGACAGACCGGTCAGCAGACAGATGGATGAGCAGACAAGCAAATAGGAAGGTGAGCAGTACTTACTGGCTGTTGTTTCTGCTGCTTCACCTGTAAAACACATTCAAATGTTGATATGGTCACAAGTCAGATTCACTTCACTTTCCCTGTTTCTGCTTTCAGCCACCAGGTGTCGTTGGACTCCTTTATTTCACCTGGTTCACATGTTTCTACTTGCAACTGGTAACACACTGTTTCTGTACTTATTAAACACCTTCCAACATGTTTCTTTACTTGTTGTCTTGTAAACTGAAAATATGCTACTAACTGAGAACACCTGTTGCTGTCTTGCAGGTACGTACAGGTGTTGGCAGTGCCTTTGGGCAGGGGCAGGTATGAACCGGGCCTCCAGCTGCGGGATTTGAACCCCCGGCTGCAGCGCTGACAGTCCTGACCAGTCGTGTTGTGGTCACAGTCGCACTGCAGCGTCGCATCTCGTAGCACACATTGAGACGCATGCAGGTGACACTTACACCTGAGAACACACACGTGGAAACATTAGACTGAAAACACACTTAAAGCCCTTTCTTCCACACCTGTGTGATGTCATACCCTATAATACCCTTAATGCCACACTTATACACAATCCATGGTGCCCACCAGAATACAGAGTCCGACAAAAGCCACCCTGACATTATCCTGTAGGACACTTTGATAAGATACTGCCCAGGTCTTGATGCATCAAAAGGCTCATGATGCTCCCTCCACCGTACTCCACTGCTGGGATAATGTTGGTTCTCTGCAATGATTTTCATGAGAGCATCAGCTTCTTCTTTGGTGTCCTGCTATGAACTCTGCATCATGATGTGTGCATGGTTGACTTACAAACAAAATTGACCATTTCCAGTGAATCTTGCATCCTTGGTTCCCATCAGCTGATGCTCCATGTAAAATCTTCAGCTGAGTCATTAGGTGAGGGGTTGATATACTGTCACCTCCATTGTGAGTGTTTCAATGACTAATCGCTGACTTGTGTGATATCAGTTACAATAATTAGTGTTTGTTCATACTCGTAAATTAGATTAAGAGCTGACCATATTTTAAAGTTTAATTCCTGCTGTCACTGTTTTGTTGTTGTGGTTGTGGCTGAGTTACCTTGCTGGTACATCAATGTTGGAGATGGCGTAGAAGTACTTAAGCAGGTTGTCTCTCTGGACATAGGTGCCCCCGAGTGCCGGGCGGAGGAGTCTCAAACGAAGGTTGGTGAAGGTAAAGAAGTCTCTCAGACCCTTCATGGTCTCCATCCGAGTGTACAGAGCATCTATGTTGATCAGCTTTGGACCTGCAAACACCCCAAACCGAGCACGCACCTCGAACACCACATCCTTCTCCTCCTGTTGGTCAAAGAGTCAGTTTACCTGATCTGCAGCTGTCACTCGGGTACAGTTCACCTTTCCTTACTCTGTGTGCTCCTTTTGCACAAACCTGTACTCTAAAACCAACCGCGACTCAAGGATTTTAGCCAATTATAGACCAATATCTAATTCTTTATTTCTATCCTTTATTTATAAAATCCTTAAAAAAAGTTGTTGCTAAGCAATTATGTGACCACCTGCTCATGAATAACCTGTATGAAGATTTCCAGTCAGGATTTAGAGCACATACACAGAAACAGCTCTGGTGAAGGTCACTAACGATCTTCTATTAGCTTCAGACAACGGTTTTCTCTCTGTTCTTGTCTTGTTAGATCTCAGTGCTGCTTTTGACACTATAGATCACAACATTTTATTACACAGACTGGAACATGTCATTGGGATTAAAGGAACAGCACTAGGTTGCTTTAAATCTTATCTGTCAGATAGGTTCCAGTTTGTTCATGTTAATGATGAGTCTCTAGAACTGCCTTCTGCCACCTGAGGAATATCTCTAAAATTAGAAGCATCCTGTCTCAAAGTGATGCTGAAAAACTAGTCCAT